>JH719962.1:962542-1028195 GCA_000231845.2 Tetrahymena malaccensis 436
TCTAATCCAAACACAGTAGCCCCTTTGAAATTTTAGCTTTATCAAGTAGATACGCTTATATTTTCTAATATTATTTAACTAATTTGCATTTGGTCTTTATCATTTATAGTATTTTTAGCATCAAAAATGGCTAAAAAATTTTTCATGAATAGTTCTAATATCATCATAAATTAGTTTAAGGTTTATTATGAAAATTATTTTTTCAATATAGTAATTGGTATAGGCTTGATAACTTTTTAAGAGTTTTTATTTGCAGCTTTACTTTAGTTCTATAGCTTTGAAAATGAAGATTTTGTAAACATATTAGGAGGAACTTTAGCATTAATCTTTATAGGACTTTGTATAATTTTGATGATTTCATTTATTTACAAAAATAGTCTGTAGAGAAAATAATGTAAACTACAAATATTCTTAAATTGGAAACTGAAAAACAATAATTTCATATATGTTATAATACTATTAAGAAAAACCCTTAATGTTTTGGTTATTGTGTATGGAAAGCATGCTATATCCCAGACTCTCACACTTCACATGATTATATGTATAGAAACTCTTATTATAACTCACTAAAAGCCGTTTAGAGAAAAGATTGAGCATTAGTTTTAATTTATAAAGAGAACTATAATGCTTTTAATATTAAGTTTTATAGCTCTTATGTGTTTTGCTTTAGAAGATTAAAATAATCTCAGCATTTCAAATATAGCTATATCAGTGATAATTTCAGTCTTGCTAATTATTTAGCTAGGATTACATCTCATTTATTTTATCAGATAAATAGTAATTACTTTAATCTCATACTTAAAATATTAAAATATAAAAAATTAAAACTAAATTGTAAAAGCTAAAAATGAGTTTTTAATTTGAAAAATAATTAAGTAACTAAATAAATAATATTTTTTATATTTATCTAATATATAGTAGTAAATAAATAATTAACTTTTTTATGACTTTTTTTTAATAAAAAATCATAAATTAATTTTTATTTCTAGATTTTTTAAAAATTTTATTTTTTGAGCCTATAAAATTAAATCTAATATTAACATTATAATAAAATAGTAGGTAAGATGAAAATAATAAAGGAGATATTTAAAAATTATTAATAATATACTTAAATATATTTTTTAATTATTTTAAAATTCGAAAAGTATAAATTTTAGTAAAAATAAATGCCTAAAAACTTAATTTTTCATAAATCTAATTTAATCATTCTTGAGTTAAGCAATTAATTGAACAAATATTTTTATTATTCCTATAATTAGACTTAAATGTTTAGAAATAAATTTTATTTGGAGTATCTTCATTCAATTAACTAATATCTTAATATGATTTTTATTTTTTAAATAAATTATTTTTAAATAAAGATTGAGAAAGTAAAAATCCCTTATTTTTAAATGATTTTTTTCTATAAGGACTCAATATTTTTAAAGTTTATTTATTATCTTCTTTTGATTTTTCTAACTGATGTTATTTTTCTTTTCTTTCTGGTAGGACTTTAATATCAAACTGTCTTAGAAGATATCCTTTTTAGTCGTATATTTTAATTCGTTATTATCCTATATTTGTCTCATTTGGGGTACCTTTAATCCTTATAAATTATTTTTAAAAATCTATTTTAATCCACTCAGGCAATTTTTGGTAATCAGAAAGTCCCTTTTCTACATCATTGAGATTTAGAAATTTTTCGGCATCTATACAACACGTACAAAATTTTCTTGTTTCATAGCTTTTGATAGAACGAATTTTAAAAGATTTGCAATGGAAACAATCACCCTTAGATATTTCATAGATTTTTTATTTTTAAATTGAGATTCCTAATGCTTAAGTAAATAAATATTGTTCAATTAGTGGCAGATACAACACTAAACACTCCAAATATTTAATCTCACTAACAGAATGCGCTGTGGCTGATATATCATATGGTGTTTGATTTATTGTTTATTTATCCTTTTTGTATGTTTAAAATGTTTCCATTTATTAAGCAAACTATTAAAAAGCTAATTTTATAGATTCTTCATTTAGTTTATAAATTGGGAATTAATCCTTATCTTTGGCATATTATCCAAAAAAAATATATGCTCTATACCAATCTTTTTCATTATAAAATTTAATAGATTCCATTTTAAGTAAATGAAGAATTTGTTAGCAAATTGGTAAGCATTCTATCAAAAATTCAATCATAAAACCTTGAATGATAGTCTAAAACCTAGATTAATTTTCCAAGAGTTTTTTTATCAATTATTTAGTTAAAATTCTCTTCTTTTCAGGAAGCTTAATTTCAGACTAAATAATTAGTCCTACTATACTTAACATATTAATTAGACCATTTTCTTTAAAAAATTTCGTATCTTATTTGTTAATACTTTGCTCTGAAGGATTTTTATTTTATAATAAATATTTTAATTTTAAAAGACTCTATGATTGCTATTTATATTATTTACTTATTTTCTAATCCTTTTTAGGTTATTCTTATATTTTAAAACTCTGTTTATTAATTTAAAGATGTGTATCATTATTATTAAGTAGAATAGATTGCTAAGTTGGCACAGTTTATATACTATCCCTCAAATTCTTTTAGTCTACTATGCAATTTTAAGTAAAAAGCAGGTTATTTAGTTAGTTATTATTTTGTGCTGTTTAATCTTCTTCTTTATTCTCGGTAATTATAGGATTAACTTAGCTAGAAATTTCTTCTGATAAAGTTTTATTGTTTACATTTAGCTAAAATATAAACTCATAATTTTATATTATTTAATTTCTGCTTTATATGTTTTAGAATAACCTGTTTATTTAATCAACAGCTTGCTTTTTTTTATTTTTAATATCCACATGTTTCCATAACTTTTAAGCTTACTAAAGTAAATTATCTGTAATTATAAATGTCTTTTCATAGTATTCTTAGACATAAGCTATCTCTTAGGAGTAAGTCATTTTATTTACAAACAAAATATTGTAAATTCTCATTCTGCGTTTCCAAATACTTTTTAATCCTAATATACTTCCTACAATTTATAGGATTAGTTAAAAAATTAAAAAAAATGGCACTTTATTTACTTTGATTTTAAATTTATCCTCTACAGTTGAATATCCATCTGTGACTTGTACTAAAATCATATACTCTGAATTGAATATTTAAGTTGGAGGTGTCCCTTTAAAAGATTTATCTCCAGAAGAAAATTAAAGCCAAAAGTTTACTGGAATATCTTCAAAGGATCCATCGCTTACTTAAATTTAGGCAGAATATAATATATTTTATTCTTTGTCATACTAGAATATACTATTACTAATCTGATAATTAAAAGGTGTTAACAAATATATTTCTCCATTTCCATAGTATTTATCTAAATCATCTTATATTCTTTAAGACAAAGACACTAACGTTTCAAGAGAAACAAAGTTAACTTTACTCAAAGGAAATTTTTTTATGTATTAATAATTGATGAAGTCATCGATCGTTACTGTTATTTAAGTTTATTCTAATAGTTTTGCATTTTATATGAATAATTTTATTTTTAACTTTAGGGCTTAGTTTAAGCTCAAAACAGAACCTTGAAGTTTTATTGTATCTTGCTGTTAATTAATTATTTCTATTATTCCTGTATACTTTTTGGAAACGAATTGGCCTATAGATGTGTGTAGCGTTACTGTTATTAGATTTTAATTTGACTATATAATATTTTGAGTATTATCAAAATCAACTATTAGCGAGGGTTAGGTATAAAATTAAATAGCATAGTTTACTACATTTTAGTTTAAAATAAATTAAACAAAGGTAAGTAGCTACTATAATTAAATTTGTGTTTAATTCCACTTAGAAAACTATTTGGCGTACTAATATTCTCTTAGTGTAAACACATTTTTTGATGAATAAGAAGTTGAAACAAAACCTTATTTATCCAAATAACCTAAACTTGTGCAAATTTATTTTAAAAATAGTGAATCTTCAGAATTAATAGATAAATTTAAATTTATAAAAGCATCATCTTATAATTACTGATAGCCTAAAAATATTACTTATTATAATGAATTTAATGAATAATTTCCATTTACATCTTTGGCAAGAGAATCCTTGGATATTGTCATTTAAAGAACTTGATCTTAGAATTTAAAATTCATCCAATCAGGTAATTTACTTTATATAAAATTTTAGTAGTAAAAAGCTGATTATATTTTTAATTCATATTTCTGATGGATATTTATTAGATAAATCTCTATTTAATCTCCAACCTAGAATGGTTAATTATTGATAATATTTACTCTTTTGTATTAAAGTGAGTTTGGGATTTAAATCATTTTGTATATTTGTTGATGAATAAAAATTGGACTTTAAAGAAATAGTTAATAAATATTTGAATATGTTGAAAGAAATGCAAATTATCCATCTTAATATGTAGTAATTGAGCTAGTTCTCTCATAATTATTCAGCTCAATTTTTTATAATATGAATGGATGTATCCTATCTTTTAAGCTAACTAAAATTATTGAACTAGTTTCAGTAACTAACAAATAGTTATCATTATAAATTAATTAGGCTGTATTTATGACTCCTTCAATGAAGATTTAAGAAATAAATGTCAAAGTAGTGTTAGAGTTCAAAAAATAAACTTAGATTCCTTAAAATTCCATGCCAAAAATTAAATAATTGTCTTATGTTTAGCTAATTTTAAATAATAAAAATAATCTAAATAAAAATTTTTTTAAATATTTAAGGAATTTACACTACTGTATTAATGTTTTATAAAACTAACTTAAAAGCAATAAAGGGATTGAAGACATTTGAAATGTTAGCTATCAAAATACCAAATTATTTGGTTACAAAAATAGAAGATCTTCGTCATTAGATAAAGTAAATTGCTCTAAATTATAGTCTCCTCTTAAGTACATAGAAGTATCGATGGCAGAAAGAAGAGAAGGGTTTTCTTTATTTAAAATATTAATTATTAATAAATATTATAAATTTGCTATAAATCCAAGTGTTGCTTAACTATTGAATGCAATTTTTTGAAACTTTACATATGATTAACTTAGAGTTAGATTATTATTTAATATCTAAGGATATGAAATATTTTTGAAGTCTAATATTTATATTCCTTGCTATTCCTAAATTAAGTAAAATATTGTAGTCCCTGGCACTCTTTCTAAATAGCCAAGATACTAATTATAAAATGTAAATTAAAGTCTTATAACTCCACTACCTTGATACTCAAATATCTCTATGCCTTAATCTTTTAAAGATTAAAATAAAATGCTTTCATTTTCTTGATAAATAAATCTATTTTATTTGATATTATAATTATTCATTTATTACAAGGAATAGCTATATAAGTAGTATTAATTGGCAAGTAGGTTGGGTACATCGAGATTTAGGTTTGGAATGGCTAATTAAAAGATTTAAGTTTAATATTTGTTTGAGTAAAATAACTATTTCTGATCGTTGCTGATCTAAAAATAACTGCAGAATCCATTAATTTATATACTTTAAAAAACTGTAAACTAATTCTAACTTACATCAAATATATAAATGCCAACTGAACTGAGCTAAGCAAATAAAAAATTTTAATCATTAGATAGAATAAGCTAGCTACCATGAGATAAAGCAGGATATTTGTTTATTTGTTAAATTTTACTTTAAGTACATTTATTTCCATCATATGAAGCTATGAAATTCTTAATATCTACCATTATGTATTCTTACAATTAAATTTATATGATGAGGATAGTCTACTTCATCACTTCGAATGAGCTTATAATGCTATTCGAATCAGGTTAATAAGAGCATAAATATTATAACTATCCTTGTAGCAATTCATTAATGGTTTGTTTGAAAATATGAATTGAACTTTGTCCTTAAACAAATAACATGTTTTAATATGGTTATAATATTATTTTAGATATACGTAAGTCATTCAAACCTATTACTTTAGTTATATTAAGCTAGTTATTAAACCATGTTACTACCTTTAAATTGTTTTTGCAACTTAAAAATATGAAGCTAAATCCATCAAATTAAGTTATTTTATAAACAATGTCTAGCTATCCTTAATATTCAATCTGAAAACTTGCCTTCAAAGAAAAAAATAGATTAGAAACACCATATATTTCTAATAATCCTGTTTCATACCCAACCCATAAGTATTATTCAGAATCAGTAGAATCTAAAGATTAAACATTTCCTTTTACAAGGGAATATTCAAAATGTTTGAGAAGAGATATGCCATTTTCGAGTGAAGTTATGTCATAAATTCCAAATCCGCATTATTTTAAACTTAAAGCAATTAATTTTTTTTAGTTAGATTCAAATACGTTCATTACATCAGTTGATGCATTTTTACATAGCTGTATAGGGTTAATGGAATTAACTGGAAAAGGTTCAAATATAGGTAGATATTGTTTGAAAAAATTTAAATCATAAGCTTCAACACAAACCAATAAAATAAAACACCAATTCAAAAATGTTTTCAACATTATTGATATTTTGTATTAATAAAAATGAAGTAAAAGTTGTGAGTTATTTTCTATTGTATTAATCTAAGTTCTACTTTAATTTTTTAGAAGAATATAATTTCTATGATTATTTTAAGTTAACTTCTTTAGCAAACGATTAATAAATAAATTATTTATTAGTAAAATTTCTATTTTCTTCATTATTAAATATTAATATATATTTTTTATCTAATCAAAAATAAGATTTACAGAGTGTTGTTAATAAACATTATCAGTATAAAGTTCATTCATATTTAAAATTATCAAGAATAATATTTAGTTTTTTTAAGCTTTTTATAATAATAGTCTGTATCTCCTTTATGTATAGAAAAAATATAATATTTTTAAATATAGGATCAATCAATAAAACTAGTGGAAAAGTTTTAAATTTAAGAAAAAATAATTTAAGTCTATTTTTTAAATTAATAATAATCATGTCTTGATATTGAAAAGTTAAATTGTTTTTTTTAAAGAAATTTAAGTTTAATTGATTTTTTAACAAAATTGATGAAAAAATTTACCTGAATTGAATGAAAAAGTGTTAAATATTCATAATAATTTTACATATTTCAATTTAAAATTTAAGATTTGCCCTTAAAAATAGTCAAAACATCTTAGCTTTTCGCTTGGATTTATTAATTTAAATTTTATTTGATCTTACATTTCATTTTAAATATTTATAATTTTACAAATAAATTAGATAATAATACAATTAAATTTTCATATTTCTTGTTATTTTAAAATAAATTGATCCTTTTGAAGATTTTTATTCAAAATTTCTTTTACATTTTATATTAATAGATAATTAGCTAAGACAAGATAGAGTATTTTCCTTCTGACAATCAAGATTAGATGCCAGAATTGTAAATTCTTTAATGATAAATAATGTTACTTAAGAAGACCAAATAAAACCCCTCAAAAATTTGAAATTATAAATATGCAATAAAACTTGATTTCATGTATTTATTTATTTTGAGTCTTTAATAAATTATTCTTTCTATAACATCAAGCTCTTTTCAAAAATTATTAAATAATTAGCAATTCTAAAGCCAGCCTCTTTAATCCAAATATTAGTTCATTTAATGGTAAAAAAAATTTTAAAAACTGAAATGAAATGTTCGAGTGAGCTTTTATTAATTTAAGTTTATGTTTTTTAGACTCAATAGAAATAATAATTATGATAAAAATTTGATTAAGTTAATTCAAATTTTGTAAAGGTTTTTACTCTAAATTACAAGGTTTTGTTTTAAAAAATACTGGTTACAAAAATTTTTCGGCATAAATTTGGGTTTTTATATTATCAATCAACAAAAAATATAATTAATTTTTCATAAACTATAACAAAATCAAAATAAAAAATGATACTATTAATAATTTAAGTAGGATTAATTATTTCTTTTATCCTCTATCTGGTAGGCAAATTCATAGTTTTACCTAAGTTGAGAATGTAATTCTACAAAAACCAAAACATCAAAGAGTACTACTTCTTCCCTTTCTATGGTTGGTTCAGGGATAGCATCTTACAAATATCAAATAAGCATAAAGATTGTTTTCACTAAATTAAGCATATTAGTCAAAACAGTGACTTCAAAGATCAAGACATCATTCTTAGCAATCTTAATTCCAAGGCTGCATTATTAATAGTAAATCCTGACTTAATAAGTGAATTCTTACAATCTCAATAATATTACATTAAGTACTAACTCCCCTTCCATAGTCTTAACAAGTTGATTGGTACTGGTCTTGCTAAGCGCTAAGGTGACTAATGGAAGAAGAGCCGTAAGACTCTCTCAAATATGTTTACTTTTGAACAAATTGCTCTATAGTTAGGCAGTATTAGAGAACTTGCTAAAAAATATATCAGCTAATAGAACGAAAAATCTTTCAACATCCAAAAGGTGTTCGAAATGACTGCTGGTGCCTCAGATCTTTCTATTTTCTTAGGATTAGATATGGATTAGTATAAGAATTAGGATGGAAAAACTCTAGGTGAACTAATTGATTCTTTTGTTAATGATGTTTACCTTAGAGACGTTGGATTATTTTCCATGATTTTTGGTACCAAAGCTACCGAGTTGGGTTTAAGATAATCAGACAGAGAGTTAAATGAAAGAGGAAAATAACTAAAAAAATTCATGTATGAAATCATTCTTGAATGCAAGAAGAGAGAACAATAACCTGGATACAAGCCTAAATATCCTTCCTACATTCATTATTTAGCTTAAGAAAACCTTTTGAGCACATAAGAAGAACTTGAAGACTTGCTAGCTATTTCTTTCAACTTGTTCCTTGCTGCTAAAGAAACTACAAGTATTGTTGCTGCAAATGTGGTTTATTATGCTATTAAACATCCTGAATAATACAAGAAGATCTAAGAAGAAATCAAGACCTATGTTCCTAATGATGAATACACCTTCGCTGACTTGTAGAAGATGAATATTTTGTAAGCTAATATTAAGGAATGCTTAAGATATGATACATCTGCACCTATCTTATTCTATAGAGAAGTTGTTTAAGACCATACCTTAGGTAAGTATAATATCAAGAAGGGTACTCTTGTTAACTGCGGTTAATTAGCCAACTTCTTCAACGAAAAGTACTTTGAAAATCCTTTCTCCTATCAACCTGAACGTTGGTTAGATAGCAACAACGACCCTAAAATGAAAAACTCCAACTTGGTTTACATCCCCTTTTCTGGCGGTGCTAGAAATTGTATTGGATAACACTTAGCTGTCATGCAAATTAAAGCTATGGTTATTGAATTCTTTAAATAATTCAAGCTTCCATAAATCCCCAAGGACTATGAAGAAGAAAAGATAATGATTTTGTCATATAACTTTAAAAATGATTTGGTATTAAACCTCGAAAGAATATGATTGATTCTACTTAAAAGCAAATATATTAATAACTTTTATCAAAAAATTCTTAATATGAAACATATTTGTAAATCTTATTTTATTTGAATGTATTTTACTTACTATTTTAAAAATTCATTAAAAATACTATGAAAAAAAACAAAACTGAACCTAAATAATTTTCTGTTTTTTTGAGCACCATAATCTACTGTTACAGAATATTGGCTTTATAATTAATTATATTAATATTATTATGATTAAATTTAAGTTTTACTTTATAAAATACTCATTAAATCTTTTTGATAATCTAGAATAGTTCTTTTAAACTATTCTTTGAAACGTTTAAAAAAAATCAAATATAGATAAATATATTTTTTTTAGAGAATGAATAAATTATAAACGAATCTAAAATATGAATGCTTTTTTAAGAAGTTATTTAAATTACTTTTTATTTATGAGCTTTCCTAATTTTAAAGAGAATTATTTACTCTGAAAAATAATTCTTTTTGATATCATCTTAGGGTATCCTGTTTATTTTTATAAGTATCTTTATATTAGCTCATATTTACAGCTGGTTTATTATTAAAAAAGTACTATCTAAACCACTTTAAAACCATACTTTATTATTTGACAAACTATTTTTAAAAAATAGACTTTCTGTCCTAATTCAAATTAACAATCAAACTGTATCAATTTTTTGAAAAAGATTATATTTTTTGATAATTTTTTTAACTGTAAGATTGATGAATCTCAATGATTTGCAAAAGAAATAAAAATTAATTATTGTTTTTTTTGATTGATGTTCTATTCCTATTTACTTGCTTGCTATTCTATTTTTAATCAGTTTTTTTTTCAAATTAAAATAGAAGAAAATTTACTGAATAGTTTTTAAATAAGATAAATTCATAAAAAATTAGAAACTAAAATGGGGAATAAATAATAATAAAATATGATTGAAGATAAAACTTCAAATAATACGCTAGAAGAAGTATTGAAATTTAATAAATAAATATTTAAATAAAAATTATTTTATAAATAAAGTTACTTAGAACTGAATTAAAATAGGATGCTACTCTCGCTACTAATTTAAGGTAGAAGCAGAATAAATTATTTTTTTTAATTAAAAATAATTATTAAAATTATTTTATTTTCTAAATTAACTTCTTAAAAGTAAAATTTTGGGTATTTTTTATTAGTCTTGCTAATATTTAATATTTTTATTTGTTTTTTTTTATTTTTATTGGCAATAATAATAATAATAAATTTAACTTTTAAAAAAGTGAAGATAATTTTACTGATGAAGAAATTACTAAGTTTTCTTCTACCTTAGCAAAATATATATGCCATAACTAGACAATTTAATTAGAGTAATAAAAAAAAATTAATTTTAAAATTATATTTTGATGAATAAAATTAAAGATTTTTTAACAATATTACAAATATTAATGTTTTTTAGTTTATTTTACTTGAACTATTTACTTAAAAAAAAAGTTAAATGATAAATTCAGAATAAGAAGATAGAACTATTTTTAATAATCTTACAAAACTAACCCTTAACTTAAGGTAATGAATATTTTATTTTAAAAATGTAGGTCAATGATTTTGAAGCAAATTTTATTAAATTACTTATTAAATATTTTTTCATAAATTCATTTTTTAAAATGTGAATATTAATAAAAGATTTATTAAAGTTGGTGACAAAGGTACTTAAGGTTTAAGTTATGCTTTAAAAAACTATGTTAACTTATTAAATTTAGATCTTAATCTTAGGTAAATATTTTTGGTTTTATACTTATAATTTCAATATGGGGTTGAATAATTTTATAATTTTAAATAATTAGAATTAAACTGATTTTAGTCATTTCTTTTTAAAATTAACAAAATAATAAAAAATATTTAACTTATATATCAAAGTGATAATTATATTGGAGTATAAGGTATTTCAGATTTAGCTAAAGCTATATAGAGCTTAGATAAAATCTAAACTTTATCGCTAAATTTAAGGTAAAATAAATATCTCTTTTTTTAAGCTTTTAAATGGTTTTTAAAAATCCAATAAAAACAAAAAATTAATAATACAAAATAACTTTATTCTTGACTAAGTTTTTTATTTTTATTTAATTATTTTTTTAGTAATAATATTATAGATTCGGATTGTTTGGTAAATTTAAGCTTAGCCTTAAAAAACTGTCAAAATCTATCAAACTTGACACTTTGGTTTTAGTAATTTAAATTTTTTTTGCTTCTAAACTTAGAACAAATATTTAGTACTTTACATATAAATCAAATTGGCTAAAATATTTTTAATATTGATAGCAAAAATATAATAGAAGAAAGAGGAGCATCAGAATTAGGTAAAGCGCTAATTTATTGCACTTAGCTCCAAATCTTAACAATAAGTTTTTTGTAATATCATTTTTATCCTTTAAATTTGATTATTAATATTTTTCTTTAGGAGACTCATTTAAATTAATTGTATCTTTACAATACTATATTTACTCATTTTAACATATATTTAAACTATCTGTATTATTTCTACTACTAAATAATTGTAAATAAATTTAAAAGAGAAAATCGTATAAGAGATAATGGTAGTATAAGCTTGGCATCTAGTATATCTAAGTGCAAAAATTTGTTAATTTTGAAGCTTTTTTTAAAGTAAAATTTTATATTTTTAAGTATCTTATTATGATTATAGAGAATTTTAGATAATCAATTCTTTTCTTAATTCTGTTTTGAATTATTATTTACAATTTAAAAATATTTTTTAACTCAAATAAATGCTAACAATATAAACAAGTTGCTTAATGAAAAAATAAAGTTTAGTTGTTTAAAAAATAATAAATTTATTTCCTTTATTGTATTAATTTTATTAAAATAGAGATAATTAAATATTTGGATCTTAGTTTAAGAGAATTAAAGGGAAAATTAACAAATCTAGAAGACTAATTAAATAATATATAAGTAGTTGACATAAATATATTTTTATGTTTTATATACAATAAATTGTATTTTAATATATAAATTTAATTAAAAATTTTATTGATTTGTGACTTATGTTAACATGAAGCTATTTCGTATCTTTAAAACTTTAAAAAATCCAATTATCACTGATTTAAAGTAGAATTTGATGAATCCTAAAAATCAGTTAATATATTATTATTAACCATGCATATAAAATAATCATTTATCATTAATTAATAAGAGTATTTTAAAAAATGGTTGAATCAGTTTGATAATATATGAATTATGAAATATATGAAAATGTTTAATTAAAAAATATTATTTCATGTTCATACTTTTATTTTTATAATGATAAATTAGATTTATTTATTAATTTTAAATATTCTATTAATAATCTAACTAAAAAGAGATGATAAATCAATTTCGTAAGAAAAAATTATTTACTTTTTAATATTAAAGTAAAATTACATAATCATTTTATAATAATTTAATATATATAATATTAAATATTTTTACTTATTTCAACTTTTTTTATGTCATTAAATTTAGTTCTTTGTTTTAATTCCTTTTTTTACTCTAAATGCAAGACATTAAAGATTTTTTTCATTTAAAAAAATGGAGAATGTACTATTTTTTTTAAGTAGAAAATGAATAAAGTTAGAATTAGAACTCCATTTTTTAATTTAAAAGGTTTGAACCTTTTTTGATAAAAATGTTTGTAAAAATTTTAAGTAAATTTATATTTAATTTTCAATTGTTCTAATTAGTAGAATATTGTGTAACTAAGGTAGGTTTAATCTCAATATTAATTTTTTTATTCAGTAATTGATATAAATTAAAACTTTGTAAGAAATATTAATATATTATTGATTAATTTAATAAAGTAATCAAAACTTTTTCTTTTATAATTAAATATCCTTACTTTATATAGAAGGAGTAGAGAAAAGTTTAAAACGCAAACCTTTCTAGTATAAGAAGCTTACTCAGTCAGACATATTTTAAATTTAAAAGTTTTATTTTTAATTTAAAATTAGCTAAGTAATTTCTATTGCTTAAGTTAGCTTTACCAAAGCAGACAGACTCATAAGAAAAAATATATTTTTTACATTTATACTTTTAACGCAAGTTTTTGAGTAAATTTAATATGCTTAAATTAATGAATTACATCATTTGATATTTTATTACTTAAATTCTTACTTTTTAAAAGAATAAAATGTTAATCTGTAACAAAGGCATTTGGTATTTAACTTTATTTAAATGATACAAAATTTTTTTACTTGTTGAATATTTAGCTTTGTTTAATCAAACGTTATTTCAAAAGAAAATTTTGAGAAAAATAATTCCTGATGTAGCTAAATTCAATATGAAATTTTAAATTACTCAGTTATGGACTAAATTATATTTTTAAATTTAAAATTAGCAATACGAAAAAATATTTAGATAATATTTATTCTCAATTTTTTTAAAGTTACTAGTAATTAATTTGAAGTGTAAAAGAATTATTTATTTTTTTGTAAAAGTGCAATATTCAAATTAATACAATATGAAAAAATATTCATTTAGCTTACTATTAATAAAATTATATCATACTTAACGTTTTTATAGAATTATAAATTTATGTTGAAAATATCCAAAATTATTAGAACAAAATAATGATAGTAGTATTTATAAAATTACATATATTTAGCTCTAAAAGATTTTAAGTATTTCCTACTAATTGAAGATTATCTTCATAATCCATATTTTTATACAAATATACAAGCTATTTATCATTAATATCCTAGCCTGATTATTTGTTTTATTAAAGAAGATTTCTTATTTATAGTTTATTTTGTAAAATATTTATTATGTTTTATGATTTAAAAAATATATTTTGGGAGTATAAATTTAAATTGCTATGATAACGAAGTAATATTTAATTAATTCTTTGATTTTAGCTAAACAATTATGGATTGTTCTATCATTTGAAATAAACATATATTCAAAGAAAAGTAAATATTTTTAAATTGTAACAAAAGATAAGCTTATATTCTGTTGAAAATATTGTCAGCTTTTGTGAAGTATAAGCTTACTTAATTAATAATATGTATTGATACATATTCTTAAGGCTAAATTATGTAAAAAGATATGTTTTGATTTTAATAAAAATCCTAAAAATTGATATTTATCTCAATCAGAAAATTTCTTACTGTTAACTTTATTCATATTTGGTTACGTATACTCAATAAGTATTTTATAATCTTAAAAAATCACAGTAGGCTCTACATTAATTCATCTATATATTTCAAAAACTTTAGATTTATATTTAAAAACTAATTGCTACTGAAAATAATTTTAGAGTAAGGATTTGATTCTTATTTATAAATGCAGAATAAATAAGTTTTTTTGATTTACTCAGATATTTGTATAATTTTGCAATAATTTTTAGGCTATTTTTATGCTAATTTTGAAATTTGTTTTGTACCTACTTTGATAGCATTAGGTTGATCTTAAAAAATAGATGGTTAAGATATCTGCCTACTCTTATTTTTTTATAATTTTAACTCATTAAACAATAAATATCGAGTTTTCACATACTTATGCATAAAAAATGTATTATAAAAAAAATGCTTGCTATTCTAATTAATGCCCTATTGGTTACAACTGATTAATTAAAAATATCTTTGCATACTAAATAAACTACGTAGATAGATCAAATAATCCCCCTCAAAAATTTGAAATTATTAATACGCAATAATATTAGTTAACTTATTTTAATTCATATTATCAATAGGTTCAGCCATCAAAAAAATATATTTGATTATCTCTTAATACTTTTTTACTTCGGGTCTTAAATAAACAGACTTTATTTATCTATTTAATTCTTCCCAAATTATTAACTATGCAAAAGCTTCTTTGATTGTGTGTCTGCTTAATTACCTTGTAAATGACAAATCTAAACCTTATCAAATTTTTTAGTACATCATATAAAGCTATTTTTTATTTGATTGGGATTTCATTTTTTTTTTAAGATAAAAGAATTTTTGTCAATTTAGAATCTGTTTGAAAATAAGTTAAGATATAAAAAAGAGTTAATTAACTCAAAGGCAAATAAATTTTTTTTATTTTTATGAAATGTTCAAGCATGTGTTTTTTATGTTAAGATACTTTTTTAAGGTCAAAATTCTTTTAAAATTTTTTGTGGTTTAAATCAACTGATTTTATTATTAAAAACGAAAGGAAAAAGAAAGATATGTTATTATTCTGAGCGATTTGTAAACAGAAAAATAGATAGATAGATTTAATAATAATGATAAAATGATGGGTATAAATTTGATTAAATAATACAATCTTTGTAAAATTAATTAGTCAAAATAACAAGTGATTCTTACCAAAAAGACTATTATGATAAACTTATTGATTTAAATTTGGGTTTTTGTTTAATCAATTGGTATAATATAATTAATTAATTAATTAATTTTTCATCAAAATAAATATCAAAAATGATATTCTTAATAATTCAAGGAATAGTTATTTCTTTTGTTCTATATCTTGTAGGCAAATTCGTAATTTTGCCTAAGTTGAGAATGTAGTTCTACAAAAACCAAAACATCAAAGTGTACAACTTCTTCCCTTTCTATGGATGGTTCTGGGACAGCATCTTACAAAGAACAAATAAGCATAGAGACTGTATTCACTAAATCAAACATATTAGCGAAAGCCCTGATTTCAAAGATCAAGACATTATTCTTAGCAATCTAAATTCCAAAGCTTAATTATTAATAGTAAACCCTGATTTAATAAGTGAATTCTTACAATGTCAATAACATTACATTAAGTACGAACTCCCTTTCCACAGTCTGAACAAGTTGATAGGTACTGGCCTTGCTAAGCACTACGGTGACGGATGGAAGAAGAGCCGTAAAATCCTCTCCAACATGTTTACTTTTGAATAAATTGCTCTTTAGTTGGGTAGTATTAGAGAACTTGCTAAAAAATATATCAGCTAATAGAACGAAAAGTCTTTCAACATCCAAAAGGTGTTCGAAATGACTGCTGGTGCTTCAGATCTTTCTATCTTCTTAGGATTCGATATGGACTAGTACAAGAACAAGGATGGAAAAACTCTTGGTGAACTTATTGGTTCCTTTTCTAACGATGTTTATCTTAGAGATGTTGGAATGTTCTCCATGATTTTTGGTACCAAGGCTACTGAATTAGGTTTAAGAAAATCTGACAAAGAGTTGAACGAAAGAGGAAAGAACTTAAAAAAATTCATGTATGAAATTATTCTTGAATGCAAGAAGAGAGAATAACAACCAGGATATCAACCTAAATACCCTTCTTTTATTCATCATTTAGCTTAAGAAAACCTTTTGAACACAGAAGAAGAACTTGAAGACTTGCTCGCTATTTCTTTCAACTTGTTCCTTGCTGCTAAGGAAACTACTAGCAAGATTGCAGCTAATGTAGTTTACTACGCTATTAAGTATCCTGAATAATACAAGAAGATCTAAGAAGAAATCAAGACCTATGTTCCTAATGATGATTACACCTTCGCTGACCTACAGAAGATGAATATTTTGCAAGCTAATGTTAAGGAATGTTTAAGATATGATACATCTGGTCCTTTCTTATTCTAAAGAGAAGTAGTTTAAGACCATACCTTAGGTAAATACAATATCAAGAAGGGTACTCTTGTTAACTGTGGATATGTAGTCAACTTCTTCAATGAAAAATACTTTGAAAACCCTTTCTCTTATCAACCCGAACGTTGGTTAGATAGCAATAACGACGCTAAAATGAAACACGCCCACTTAGTTTACATTCCCTTCTCAGGTGGTGCTAGAAACTGTATTGGATAGCACTTAGCTGTCATGCAAATTAAGGCTATGGTTATTGAATTCTTCAAGAAATTCAAGCTTCCTGAGATCCCCAAGGACTTTGATGATGAAAAGATTATGACTTTGTCATATGGTTTCAAAAATGATTTGTTATTAAACGTTGAAAGAGTATGATTTAGATTGATTCTACTTAACAACAAATTAATAAATAAACACACCACAAAACAAATTAATAAAAAAACTAATAAATTTGATAAATATTTGTAATCTTTGTTTTTATTTAGTATCTTCACTTAATATTATTATTATTATTATTGATTAAAAAATTTTCTTTCTGAATAAATTTTATGGAAAATAAAATATGGTTTAACATAAATAAATTAATTGTTTTTACATACATACTCAATAATTTAGTTTTTTTGAATTTAATTTTCATCATCATATTTTATATAAAATTACGTATCTAATTAAATTTAAGGACATAATTTGATACTCACTAATTTATCAGCTTTTGTTTGATTTTGCTTGATGTCTTTTTGTATTTTTCTGTTTACTCTGTAAATACAATTAATATGTAATGATCCAAATACTTTTTTTAATTTATTTTTATTAAAATATTAAGCCATTAAAAACTTAATGTAATAAACTATTAGTCAGTTATTTAAGTATTTAAATGATAGTGATTTATGCTATTAATTTTCCTTCAGAGAATAAATGCTAATAATAAGCTAAGAAGATGATAGAAATAAACAAATAATATATTTGAATCATTATTTTTACATAAGAAATAAAGATATAGATTAATATAGATAATTAAATATTTGTATTCATTCTTTGAAAAATTTATATAATTAAGAGAGAGTAAAAAATTTAAATCAACCAACCAATTAAGAAAAAAGATATTTATTATCTTTACATTCTAAATCAAAAGAATAAAAACATTTATAGCAAATAATTTTACTCATTAAAACTTTGAAAAGGGAACCTTACAAATACATTATTATAATTTCTTTCTGAATATTTTTTGCTGCAAATAAATGAAAAAACTAATCATAAATGTAAATATTTTTAGATATTTATTCTTTTTCACAATTTATTAGCTTCTTTGTAAAATAAAAGCTTAAATTATGTTTTGATAAAGAATATAAAATTTAAACTAATTTCAAAATTTAATGAAATAAAGAGCTTTTTTTTATTTGGAAACTCAGAAAAGTATTTGTAAAAACAAAGTTTTAACTTAAGTTAGAATTAATCAGAAGTTTTATGGATTCTCACATTGTTTAATTATTAGTTCTACAAATTTTCTGAATTGAGTATTCTTATCAAAAATCGATTAAATTAATTTTTGACAATTAGAACTAAAAATGAGATTACTAAATTAAGAAATTTGAAAGAAAAATATTTTTTAATCTAAGTATTTCTTAGTTTTTTTAGAAAAAATTATAATGATTAAGTTGTAAATCTTCATTTTATTAAATTTTAGTGAATACATATCACCTAGTAATTTGAGAGTGTTTTTGTCAGTGTTTAAAATAATTTTACACTTATTTATTGAATCTTTGGCTATAAAAACAAATTTATTGTTTTTTTATAAAATACTTTTGTTTTATTTTTAAAATTTTTCTATTATTATTTAGATTTAATCAATCTTTATTTTTCAATTTTCTTTTATAATTTTTCTCTTTTACAATAAAATTTATTTAATTAGAAAGGATTAGAAAAGACTTTTCAGCCGTCATTTAAATCAAATCTTTTTGATAATCTAAAATATCTCTAGGTCAGAATTTAAAAATAAAATATATGCCTAAATATTTTTAATTTGTTTGAAAAATATATTAATATTTTAAAGTCAAATTTAAATATTTTTAGCTTTTCTTTGAAACTTTTAATATATTTTGAGACAAAGATATTTATTTGGTTTTAAAAATTGGAGTGAGTAAATTCTAATTGATCAGAAATTTTTTTATCCTTTTTTAAGAAGTTATTTAAATAATTATTTATTAAGCTAAAAATCATATTTAAAAACTAGATTTTTATAATTTCAAGGTTATATTTTTTATCAAAATAAACTTATTTTAAATATCATTTTAGTATGTTCTGCTTACTACTTAAAATATTTATAAAATAACTAGACTTTGTAACTGGATTTTTTTAATTAATGTGACTTATTGGCTTTATATGTTCATCAGAAATTAATTAACTGATTGGCCAATAAAGAAAACAATTATTAAATAATTAACAATTGCTACTAAAAATCAGCTTACCTGAAAAAGAAAATCTGTGGAAAAGCATCTTTCAATACAATTTAGTATTAATGTTTCAAAATAAATCTGAATAAATGAAAAAAATTAAAGAAAGGGTTTATATGTTTAGAAATTTTAATTTGCAATAAAGATTAAATAATAAAAACTTTATTTATCACATCAACCAAAAAAAAATATTTAAATGATCTTTCAACTTATAAGTTTAACAATTTGTGCTGTTATCTTCTATTATGTTGCCTATTTCTTTTTGATACCAAAATATAGGATGTAATTTTATAAAAATCAAGGAATCAAAGAGTATAGGTTTGTGCCAATCTATGGCTGGCTAAAGGATATTCTTTTTCTCAAGAAGAACCAATGGAATGACTCCCTTTATTAGGTCAAACGTATAAGTCAAGACCCTGAATTTAAGGACTAAGATATCCTTCTTGGAAACATAGCTAATCAAGCATTTCTTACACTTGTTAAGCCAGAACTGATTAATGAATTTCTGTAGAGATAAAATGAATATGTAAAATATTCGCTACCTTTGAAGGGTGTAATGAACTTTTTAGGAAACGGATTAGCAAGAATCTATGGTGATAAATGGAAAAAAAGCAGAAAAGTTATCTCAAATATGTTTACTTTTGAAAACATTACTGCTCAATTAGGAAGAGTCAAGGAAGTCTCACGCAGATATATTAACAATGAAAATCCTGAATCTTTTAATATTAAGTATGTATTTGAAAAAATTTCTGGATCTCAAGACCTTTAAGTTTTGCTTGGTGCTGAAGTTGAGAAATATAAAGATAGTTAGGGAAGACACCTTGGTGAGTGTATTGAGTAACTATCAAGCGATATTTGCATGCACTACATCTCGCCATTTGCTATGATTTTCGGTCAAAAAATCCTCACTTGGAATTTGAGAGAATCAGATCGCTAAATATCAAAACGTATGCAAGATATGCGTTAATTTATGACTCAAATCTTAATTGACTGTGTAAATCGTGAAAAAGATCCTGCATTTTAAACTAAATATCCTAGCTATATTACTTTTTTAATCAAGGCTGGATATTTGTAAAAGGAAGAAGAAATTAATGAGTTACTAGCTACTTCATTCAGTCTCTATATGGCCGCTAAAGACACTACAAGTAAATTAACTAGCATGACCATATACAACTTGATTAAGCATCCTGAATAATTTTAATTGGTTTTTGAAGAAATCCAAAAATATGTAAATCATGATGATTATGATTATAATGACATTTAAAAGCTAAGCCACTTGCAAGCTAATCTCAAAGAAACCATGAGAATGGATCCATCCTCACCCTTTATATTCTCCAGAGTCGCATAAGCTGACCATACACTTGGATAATATAAAATTAAAAAAGGTACTATTGTAAACATTGGGTATCTATGCAACTTCTACAATGAAAAATACTTCAAAGATCCCTTTACTTATAATCCTAGTCGTTGGTTTGATTAGCAAGAAGATATGAAAATGAAAGAAAACCATTTCGTTTTTATTCCATTCTCTGCAGGATCAAGAAACTGCATCGGATAACATTTAGCTATGATGTAAATGAAAGTTATGATAGTCGAATTTATAAAAAAATTCTAAATACCAAAAATTCCTAAAGATTATGATGATGAAAAAATATTGACTTAATCTTATGGTTTTAAAAATCCTCTTATTGTTAAACTTTAAGGTAGAAACTGAAATTATTATTTATTAAATTTAAATTGTACATAAATTAGTTATTTATTTGTACGGTATTATCAATTCAATTTAATCTTAAATTTAAAATGCTATTTTATTAATTGGAAAACATCAACTTACTTATTTAAAATCATCTTGTTTTAAGAAATTAGATTATAAATTACTGATAAAAATCATTTTCAGAAAATGCCTAAATATTAAAATAAATTTAGTTTTAAATAAATATTTTATCGAATACTCATTTAATATAGCAAACTGTTAAATAAATAAATTTTTCTGGCTAATAATTTTGCTGATATAAAAGTAAAAATTTTTAAAAACAAATTAAACCCATATTTGTTTAAAAATTTAGGTTTATGGAGATATTGGAAGACCTTTCTTTATAAATTTTATGTCAACAAATATAAAGTGAAATAGTTTGGAATTAGCTTATATTTATTTTCTATTTAATAACAAATATCATTTTAATCTTAGAAATATAAATAAATGTTCTAAATATTTAAAAATTTTAATAATGAACATTTAAATCAAAGAATTTATTAATTTTTATCATTAAAATTTAATAATTTAATATTGATTGCACATAAATATAACATTTTTATTAAATATCTTGATGATATAGAAGAGCTTGTTGATCATAACTTTAATTAGTTATCTTTTTCCTAATAATATATAAAAAATGGCTTTTTAGAAATATACAATTTTATTTTAAATAAATTCCACTTTTTTTTTGACATTTATAATAAAATAGATTTCTATTTTTTTATATAAGTGAATGAAATGAAATAAACCCATTTAGTCATTATAAATTAACTTGCTTATGACCTAATTAAATGACAATATTTTCTTATTAAAACAAGACTTTTAACTTTAAACACTATTTATGTATCTCATAAGTAATTGCAATTTCAAAAAATAACAAAATAAGTTATCCTACAGATAATAATCTTTAATATTTGATCACAAATATTTAGCTAATTATTTTCTGATAAATAATTTAAGTGATATTTCTAAAAGTTCTATTAAGAATATTATTTAAAAAATTAATTCATCGAAAAAGAAAATATAATTGTGTAGTAATTTTCATGCTTCTTTTATCCCATAAAATACTTATATAGATTATTAATCTAAATTTTTTACCTTTAACCAATTCTTTATGAGGATTGTAGATATTTTTCCTTTAGTTTAGATTGTTAATGTATTATTTGTTAATTTTCTAATTATAAATATTATTTAGGATTTAGATGTTAAAAATTTAATTAATTTTTAACAAAAATATAAAATTAATAAATTTTTTTAATCCACTCAAACAAATTTAATAAATTATTTAATAATTTTAAAAACCAAAACTTATTTTGGTAATCTTTTCTCCTAAATTTATAATGATTTTATTTTTTACTTATAATTCAATTAGAGATTTAAATTCAACTACTATATTTCAAATTATCAATTTAATTAAATTAAGATGATAAAATATTTGTATCTGAAAAATTTTATTTAGTTTTTTTCTCCTAATTTGATTTTGAAAATTTGCTAAACTAAAACAAACAATAATTTTAAAAGCAGATATTTTTAACAATAAAAATGTATTTAAAAATACAAATATTAGATTTATTTGCTAATAGAGTTTAATATGAATTGTTAATTTATGCAGTTAAATAGTGCCAACTAATCAATCAAAGTTTCTTATTTCTAAAAAATTTTAAATATTTCTTGCTTAATTTATTAAATATTTTAGAAGCAATTATTACATTCTAAAATATCTTGTAAGTTAATATTAAAATAGCTCCAATTTATATTAGAAAACTTATAAAATAGATCATAAATAATTAAAATATCAAATTGAAACCTCGCAAAGATTAATCTATAAGCATTTATTACAATATCTCTAAATATCATTATTAAATTTTGTTAAAATTTTATTTAAATTTATACTCAAATATTCTAATAGAAGTTATTAAATTAAATATTTTTATTATCATATTTTAAAAAACAGGATTTTGCTTTTTTTAAATGTTTAATAAATATTCTTTTGATTAAAATCCTTATAAAACTTCTACTTTTAATTTCAGGTGCAGATAATAAAGACAGCTTAAATTTAATTGTAATTTAGTCAAAACTTGGATCGAAACTATTTTATAAATATAAATTGAATTTTATTAAAATAAATTACATATCTTTATCTTTTCTTTTTGGTATTTTACTTTAACGCTTTAAAATCTATCTATTTTAGCAGATAAATTATCTTAAAGCAAATTAAAGCAAAGTAAATTAAACAATTTTGTTTTAGAATAAATATTTACAATTAATTTAAAATTTAATCCTCTAAAGAATTATAAAAGAAGTAATGAAATTAAAATTTAATACTTAATTAAAAATTAAAAAAAGTGAGAAAAAGCTTAAAGGGAAAATTAATTTTGATAGTTCCCTTTCGATGTTAAATAATTTGATAGTAATTAAATTACATGAACCTAAAAATTAAGAATTAATCAGTATACTAAATTATTTAGTAGACTAACAAATATATAATTTAATTATCTATCAAAGATATTAATTTTTATATATGAAATAAATATTCGCTTAAAAAGGATAAATCTTTTGAATGTTATTTTATTTTAAAAAAATGTATTAAATTTCATACTATAACATGTATGTATTTTATAAATGTATAATAATTTGAGATATATTTTTATAGAGTTTTATTTTAATTTTTAATAGAGTTAATAATTATTTGTATTTGAGAGAGTTTTTAATAAACTATAATCTTAATATTATTTTTGAGAGAGATGTGTTTTTTTGATAGAGTAAGTTTATATAATTATTTGATTTGAGAGAAAGAGGTATCATATTTATTTATTAATAATATGAATTTACTCAATTCAATATAAATCGATGTAAGTTGCCAAAAAGTCATAAAACCAGTTCATTTAATCAGTGAATTTTTGTTGTGTGTATTTTTTTTTATTCATTTTGAATACAATTGCTAATAAATTACTTTATATTATTTTTAGAAAGCATTATGCTTCCTTGTGGTAAATCTAACCTTCTGCTATTTTGACTATTTATTAAATTATTTTAATTGTTATTTTTCTTTTATTATTATTGAAGAAGAATTTTCTTAAAAACATTTGGTATTCTTTTTTAGTAATTTGAAGTTACTTAAGATAGATTTAATAATTTTCAATATTATTTTCTTATATAAATTCTTGAAAATAATCTCTAAGACAGTTTCTAGTATTCTAATTATAAGTGTTTATTTTTATTTTTTAACATGGTTCCCTTTTTTAAATCTATTCGTTTAAATTTTATGGGAATTACATTTATTAACTTGAAATTGTGTTATTAACTTCTTATTGTTAAGTTTATATATATAAGCATTAATCTTATTAGCATTAATATTCAGCATCACCCATTTGGCAGTTGTTTTAAGGGTAGTAGTTTTCTTCAAGATAATAAGTTAAATTATTTTAATTAGGAAATAAATTTTCTTCTGGAGTAAAATTTCCAAAAAACTCAATTTGTTCATTGATATCTCTTTATTAGATTGGTTAGCTGTACATCTCAAAACGAAATTATTAAATTAATTAATTTGTTTTTTTGTGGAGTATGTAATTGTTTTTATTTATTAATTTTTATAAAATTTTGGTTATTCTTCCTTTCAAATTTAAAGAAATTAAAAGCTATCAATAATGCTTACCTTCTTCATAAAACAAAAATGAATTAAGCTAATTAACATCATTAGTTCTGAAAAAATAAAATTCTTATCAATATTCATGAAAAAATACATAATATGTAGTTAAAATTATATACATGTAAGTTGAATAAAACACTTTTATTAACACTTATATCTTAAAGAGTTTTTAAAAAATCCTCATTTTCGAATAACAATTTTTTGCTGATCAGATTATTATGAAGGAAAGAATAGAAAAAGCACTCCCTTATCGAAATTTAAAAGTATCTCAAAATTAGTAATATAAAAAGGATTAAAATGAAATTACTTTTTTAAGAATTAGTAGAATACTCTTTCAATCCAAATGATAAATAAATATAATATTTCAATCAGAAGATAGATAGAGAAACTCCATTAAAATATCTTTGTCTTGTGAATATATATGATCTTCAATACTTTATAAATACAATAAAATAGAAAGAAGGATTTTAAAGATATTTATCTATAACAATATATAAATATATCTGCTTTGATATGAGCAGTAAAAATTAAAAAAAATTAAATTTCTAAATTAGAATGAATATAAACTTTAAATATTGAGTAGAATTTAGACAAATTCGAGGAAATAAAACTATTTTAAATGATTTAAATGAAGTAAAACGATATTCACTTTTAGAGAGCTAAAATATCTTGAATGCAATAAAAGGCAGAGAGAATTGAATCACTTCCAAAGTATATCTTTCAAAAGTGTGTTTTTAATTAAATAACAAAAGGTAAAGTTTTTAATAAATTGAAAGAAAACCTAATTAAATGAAAATTAAAAAGATTTTATTGTAAATAAAATAAATAAAATTAAGCATAGAATTTAAAAACTAAATATAAATTATTTTAAATTAAATAAAATAGATCATTTAATTTTATTGTGTGAAAATAAAAAGCAATAAAATTTCAAATAAAATTTTCTGATAAGATTAGATCACATTTAATGTAATAAATTTATTAAAATAGTCAAATATCTTAGTTTTTTAAATTATCTATCTATCTCTCTATCAAACTATATATATTTGAGAGCCTGATTAGTATTGATAAATAAAGTGTTTTTTGAAATATAATTTAGAACTTAATTTAGATAAAAACAAATACCACACCTTTAATTATCTATTATTTCATAATCAATCAAATTATAGAGTAAACTAATTATTTTTGTTAATTAATGGAAAATAGGATTATTTTTTCTTTTCCTTTGTAAAATTGACCTTAAAATTTTAATTAAAGATTGGAGTGTTTTCTAACCACTAAATTTCTTCTTTAATAGTTGCTCTATTTCATTACCAAATTTATATAAGTTGATGATAGAAGAAATTTCTCTGCGAGGATATTTAAATTTAATAGTAAAAACGAAGATTTTAAAATATTTATTTTTAAGATTTTATTAATTATCTATTTTAAAGTGTTTTTTAAAAACTATTGCATTTTTATAAAATTAGATAATTGATCACATGATACTCTTTTTTTGAAGGAAGCTATAATATTTGCTTAATTAACTATTACTGATTTAGAGTATAGATAAATTTGTTCAAATTAGTTATAGTTTTTAAATATTTTTAACTTTACTACATAAGGAATACTTTAAAAATTTTATACTAATACTTTTATACTTTATTTTACAGTTTTTAAGAAATGAGGAGGGAGACCTATTTTACCATACATTTATTCCCTTATTATTAATATGAGTTATAGTTTTTCTGTCAAATTTCTTTTATCTAACTAAATATAACTTAAAGAATCTTCTTTATTTAATATAGATTTAATATTTGTAAAAACAAATAAATAAATAAAGATATATGCTAATTTTATAAATTTAGTTTTCATAACTCCCAAAATAAATCAAATTTATAAAACTAAAATATTTTTTTATTTATCTTTTTATTTTATAAATCAAAGCAACAATAAATGTCAGAAAATATTTAAAGAGAAAATTAATTGGGCAAATTGTTTTCAATTTTACTCTTTAATCTTTTTAGATTTTTTTGTTTTGTTTGAATAAGCCTTGGCAAATTGATGTAAGAAATAAAAGTAAAGACTATTTTTTCTATTTAATATTTGATATGGTCTGTCTCATGATTTGGTTAAAAATTTGTGATAATATAATTAATAAAAAGTAGTGTGCTTTTTCACTAATACATGGGCATTTTCTTCCATTATTTAAGTAAATAATAACACTTGTAGTCTTTAAACTTAAAAGAACATTAATATATGCAGTTTTGCTTCATCTTTCTTTAGTATTTTTTATCTACTTATTGCGATATTTGGAGGTTGATATGATATTATGTATATTCAAAAGTTTATTATGATAGATAGTTATAGCCAAATGAAAATATATGTAAAAATGCTAGAACATTTTTCAAAAATTTATAAAATTTCAAATTTATTAATAATCTTACATTTATAAAATGTCAGGACTACAATTTTTAAAAACAAAATGCTTGGTTATTTAAGATTAATATTTTAAAAAAACTTTATTTAAAAGCATAGATGCTTTTGAATTACATTTTAAAGTGCTTTACAATGATCATGTTTAAAACTTAAAAAATAAAGAAAATATTTTCAATATGTCTTTTTTCATTAAATTATTGTTTTAAATTTAAATAGTTTAAAGTTTTTAAAATCATATTATATTAACTACTTAAAATATATTGAAATATTTTATTTTTTATTTAAGAACATTTTAGAAGAGTTTGATCTTTTATCTTAGAAATATGAACATCAAAATTAATTTTTAAAATGTAATTCTTAAAAATGAATATTATGCGTTAATAATGAATTTTATATTTAAAATTATAAACACTATTATTTATTCTATTTCATTCAGTGTAAAAGTAAATGATAATTATTTTAGTTGTTTAAAAATAAAAGAAAGACTTTAAACTGGGGTAAAGCATAAATACCTATAAAATTATTATAAATAAATCAATTTTTATATTTTAATAATGTAGCAAAATATTTTATTTTAAATTTTAAAATGAACAAAATAAATATCATGTCTATCAATATTGTGAGAAGGTAAAAAGAAGGAACTTGTAATGAGAGAGAGATTTAGTAATAGTTTTAAAAAAAGAAGTGTTTCCTTATCTTAGAAATATATAAATCTTAGAAAATATTATGCAGTTTGAAGAAAAAGAGAGCTTAATTTGAAAAAAATTATGGAAAATATTATATAAAATATAAATTAAAATTCAATTTAGTTAGATATAATGGATAGGGGAAAAACAAAAAATATTAAGAAAATATTATATAAAAATGAATAAATTTTAATTAGGTGATTAAAAAAAATTAAAAAAGCTTGAACTTGTTAATGGATAGTGACTAGAGACAATATCTTTTGTCAGTCACTTTTATCCATACATTTATTGTTTGTTGAGTATATGTAGAAATAAAGTAAGATATATTAATTATTAAATAGAGTGTTGCTAATATGCAATTCATAGGACAATAATATAGATACATAAAATACAATTTAGATAACCTAATTGATTTTATATTTATTAAGAATGCTCTTTTCCTTTATTTATCCTAATCTAAAATGACACTCTTCAAGTCTTCATCATGTTTCGTCTTCTTCGTGATCAGATAGATAATAAATCTGGCAGGAATTATATATATTTTAATGCAGTTTTTATATTTTCAAGGCTATTTTTTCTGTTAATTAAAACTGAGTAAAATCTACTATTGTCAAGGTATTTTAAGTAAAGCTTTGCCAATTATTAGGTTTCTGGATCTTAATCATTTTTAGATTATTTAATAATATTTTCGAATCCCCTTTTAGAGCATTTTATCTACTTTGTAAACTTAGTAAGTTTCTCATTCTTAATTAACTTAAGCTGCTTGCTACTTATTCTCATTAATTCTCTCCATATATTTTTAGTTGCATTTGATTATTGACTCTTATTTTGTAGAAAATGCGTTTCTTCATCATCAGCATAAATACTATAATCAAATTTTTAAACATTTTTAACCTAAATTCTTACCATTTTTAGAAATAGTTCGCTCTTTTTAATATTTATTAAAACAAGATTTTTTTTGTTTCTTCTACTTATTAATTTATTATTTAGTTATTTAATTAATCAATTATTTAAATAGAACTGAAATTGAAGTAGATGATATAAAAAATGGTTATTAATAGAAATATTAATTAAATTCTTATAGACACCCAAAAATGTTATGATCAGGAATACTTTTTAATGCAAAAATAAAATTGTTTTTTTTAATTGATATGGATACTTTATTTGATAAAAAATACATGATAAACACATATATTTATTATTCTTATTCTAAAAAGATAATAATTATAATTTTAAAAATCTTATTATTATTTTATTGGTGTAAAAATATTGATATTTTAAAAAAAGATAATAATTTCAATTTTGGAGATTTCGGATGATTTACTATCAAAAATTTTTAAACAAATAATCTGGTAAAAAAAAATAGAAAAGGGAAAAAAATGATATAATAGATGAGCAAATTCTAGAAATTCGAATAAGTAAAATTATTTTGTAAGATATTTTTTCAATAAACTAAATTTTTATTAAAATAAGTTTATCTCTTCTTAACATTTAAATGAGTTAAATCAAATTGAGCTGTTATTTAAGTAAACAAATTTATTTTGAATTCATATATAAAGTATACAAGATTTACAAAAAGCTAATTATCATGTAATTATATTTTTTATAAATTTGAAGAGATTAAAATATATCAAGTATGAGACTCTCTAATTCTTTAGCTAAATGTATCAATACAAAAGCGTTAATTATTGATTTATCTGGGTAATTAATTAGCAATTACTTTATTTATTATCAAACTACTCTTTCTTTTATTAAAAGTGAATTTAATGTTATTTTAATATTTTTTTCGAAGAAACAACGAATTTGGGGAAGAAGGAATATCTTAAATAGGATAACAATTAAACAAATTGTAAAACATAAATAATTTGACAATTTATCTTTCAGCAATGTAAGTTAAATACTTATTTTAATATTTGGATAAACACACTTATTTTTCTATTCTAATACTTTCTTCGAAAAAATTAATCTTGATTTAATATAATTTAGTTGTAAATACATTTCTGATCAAGATTTATCAGATTTAGCAGATGGTATAGGAAGTCTTATTAATCTTGTCTAGCTAAAGCTTGGTCTGGAGTAGTTTTATATTATTATTTCATTTGATTAAGATAAATTAATCTCTTTTTATAATTTTAGCGAAAATCAGATTAGTAAAGAGGGATTATTACAGTTAGGGAAATAAATAGGAAATTGCTAAAATTTAAATGACTTAAATATAAACCTAAAGTAATATGAATTTAAATTTATTGTTTATTAAAAACCTCTTCTCCAAAAAAAAAAAAAAGTGGCTGCTAAAATATTTCTGATTTAGGTGCCAGTAATTTAATACAGGGTTTATTAAATTGTAATAAGATTACAAGTTTAACATTAGGACTTAGGTAAATTATAAAAATTATAAATTGATTATCTCCTTTATTTATTTTGATATAGACGCAATATCCAAAATCATAATTATTTAGTTAAAAAATTTCAAATTTTAATAATAGAAAATAACCATTTTAATTATTATTAACCAAAAAGCAATAACGAAATTGGAATAGAAGGAGCATTTGATATTGGTACTGGCTTATAAGAATTAATAAATTTGACTATGCTAACACTAGATTTAAGGTAGAAAGCACTTCATAAGCAAAATAAAATAATAATATAATGTTTTTATTAAATTAAAATGATTGCTAATTTTTAAAAAATTATAATAATTTATACTAAATTGATAATTATACTAATTTAATTATTTTAAAATTAAAAGCTAAAATTAAATTAATGGATAAGGAGCAGCTGGTATTGCTGAGGGGTTAGCATATTAAGTTAATCTGACTTATTTTGAATTTAATCTTGAAGAGTATATATAAATATTTTATTTCTCTTAATTGTGGATTATTTAGAGCAGATTTAAAAGCTTTTTTTAATATTTTAATTTAGAGAAAATAATATCGGTGATATAGGAGCTTCTAGTATAGGATAAGCATTAAGAAACTGTACTAACCTGTAATAATTAAAGCTAAACTTTAAGTAAATATTAATTTTAAAAAGATCACTAATATAAAATTATTTGTTTAAATATTTAAATTTAATTATTATTAAAATAATTAATTCAAAGCGATAATAATATAAACGAGTAAGGAGCATCAGATTTAATAATTGGAGTTAGTAATTGTCTTAATTTGACATACTTGGTTCTTGAAATTTCAAGGTAAAATAAACTAATTCCAAAATCTAGATTTTTTATTTTAACTACCTTCTAAAGAGAAAATTAAATTGGAGAAATAGGAGCATCATGCTTAGGAAATGAATTAAAAAAATTACAAAATTTGAGAACCTTAATAATAGACATATCAGGGTAAATTACATTTTACTTAGATAAATAATTAGTTTTTATTAACTAATTATATATTTGAAGATACAATTCTATTGGAGATTTGGGTACATCCTAATTGGGATAAGGTTTAGCAAATTGCTTAAATTTAACAGATTTAGAATTAAACTTATCAGGGTATTATTATTTATAGCAAACCTTTAAATTAATAATTATTTAATATTTAAAGATATAATAATATCTCTAATGATGGTTCATCTGACTTGGGCTTAGCGCTTGGAAAGTGTTAAAATCTCTAAAATTTGACACTTTAAATAAAGTAATTGATAAATAAATCCTTTCATTAAAATTTAGCTAAAATAAATAAATAAATAATTTATTTATTGAAAAATTTTTAGTTTTTATGGTCAAAAATGTAAACATAATATCAAGATATTTAAAAAATTTATTGATAAATTAGAAATTATTAGAATTGTAATTACCAATTTTTTCTTACATTTTAATTGACCAAATATTAATTAAATTTTTTATTAAAACTTTTAGTTTTTTTTATTATATTTGTTATCTTCACATACTTATCTTATATATTGATTCCCAGCCAACTTAAGATTTAACAGTAATTTTAAATAAAGAATATCATTTTACTAAATAATAAAGATCAAACTTAATTGGATCAACTGGTGCTACTGGTTTGGGGAATGGTTTAGGAAATTGCAAAAATCTTAAAAACCTAATTCTAAATTTATGGTAAAATATATGAATTATTAAGGAGTGCATAAAATCAAAAAAATATATTTAGCTATAACAATATTTGCAATGAAGGTATTTCTGGGTTATCAAAAGGTTTAACAAATTGCAAAAATCTTTCAAAATTTTCTTTAGATGTTTCAGGGTAATTTGAAGATTTTATATTTTGTCTTCTTAATAAAACAATTAATTTTTAATTCTCTCATTTATCGATTTAAAATATTTCTTAGAGAAAATAATATTAGCTGTAAAGGAGCCTCTGGTCTTGGTTAGAATTTAAATTAATTCTAAAATCTTACTGAATTAGAACTTAAGCTTAAGTAAAATAATCAACTTTTACTCATCTAAAAAATAAGCAAAATTTAATTTAAAAATAAAAAATAAATAAAAAGTGAGAATAGTATTTTAGGTATAGGAGCAACTGATTTAGGAACAGGCTTAGGAAATTGTAAAAATATCATTAGCATAACATTAGATTTATCAGGGTAACAAAATATCTTCAATACAAGTTTTAAAATTTTTCTTTTTAAGCTTTCAATTTAAAAATATTTTAATAATTTATTCTTTTTGTAATGACAAAAAAAAAGAGAGAATAAGATAGGAAAAAAAGGAGCCAAAGGATTAGGAATTGGTTTAGGAAAAAATTAGAATCTTAAAACTTTGGATCTCAACTTAAAGTAAAATCGGAATTTTTCTTTTTTGGTTTATGAGGTGATTTCATAATTAGACTAAATATTGTAATGTATTAATAGAGGAAATAATATAGAGGATGAAGGAGCTTCTCAATTATTTGAAGGTTTAGGAGGGTGTAGAGGTTTAGTGAATTTAACTTTGGATTTATCAGGGTATTAATAATAATTTTTTGAAGTTTTTATAAAATTTTTTACAGTATTAATAATATAGTTAATGATTCTACTTCTCACATAGCAACAGGATTAGGAAAATGTCAAAATCTTAAATTCTTAAAACTAAATCTTTTGTAATTTATTTAGTATATTCGAAAAAATAAATGATAGCATAATTTTATTTATTTAAATTAGTATTTTTAGTTTAAGTTATTTTACAAAATAAAATGGTTTTGTTGGTTGAAAAAAATATTTATATAAAATTTTAATATAAAAAGCGATAATTATTTAAGCGATGAAGGGATTGACGGGTTAAGTATTGGTTTGCAGAGTTGTAAAAGCTTGTCTACATTAATTATTGATTTACAAGCGTAAATTATTTGAGCTATTTATGAATTATTTTGAAAATAATTAAAATAAGGATTGATCAAATATTAAAAAGATAGATTAATGTATTTTGGTATTTTGAATTATCATAAAAAAAATAGCTAATAAAACAAATACTTAATTATGATATCAAAATTATTTATTATTTGGAATTTAATAAAACTTTACTCACTATATAATAATATTTATTTTAATATAGTTATTTTACAATTAATGATGAAATTCATGCAGGATTAGGAAATAGATTAAAAAATCACTAAAATTTAACTTGCTTGATATTAAATTTGACTGGTCCAATGTATTGATTAATTTATTCTTAAATCTAATAAGTAAATAATCAATTTATAATTTTAAAAGGAATTTTAATAAAGAGAAATTAAACTCCAAACTCCTAAAGATGAAAAGACTAGTTATCAAACAGATTGAGTTTAGTTGATTTATATTTTATGTGCTTTTTTTTCTGTTTAAAATAAAATTTTTTAAAACCTTTACTAAATATTTAATCTTTATAAATGCTTAATTGAATTGCTAATTTATATCTTAAAATTATTATTTGATATTAAATTTATTATATTTAGCTACAACTAACTAAATAATATTTTAAACATCTTTGAAATATGAAAAAAATGATGATAGATAAATACAAAACAAATGATGCATTTTCAATCAAAAAATATTTGTGCAGAATTTAACATTCAAACTAAAAAATAATTAATGTATTTTATAAGTTTTATGGTTAAAATTTAATAGTATTTATATTATAATATTGTTAAAATAAATTTATAAAAAATTAAATCATTAAAAAATTATTTTAATAATAAGAATATTTTTATTTGAGGAAACCCTAACTCAATCTTGCTTAGTTTGTGAAAGATTATGCTATATTCTTATAGTTTAATTATCAATAATAGTTGTTCTTCCTGTACACATAGAGTTGCCATATTGATCTTCCCACTATGGTTGGACTGATTGACCGTTAGAGAGAGTGACATTCATGTTAGAATACTCAAGGTATTCTGTAGGGAAGTTCTTGCATGATATAATTTTATACACTTCTAGAGTAGCGTCTATCCAATTAAAGTTTCTATCTTCTCTACCAACTGAGAGAGTGGAAGATTATCCTACTTAGTTTTGAGAAATAATTGTCACTTTATCATCAACAACTTCTACAGAACCATAAAGAGTATCGCCAGCTTTCACATTTTCTACGGGAGTGCTATTAATTGCCATACCTTGAGGGCAACAATTCCAAGATTAGAAAAACCATTTATTATATCTAAAAGTGAGAACAGGTTAAATTATGCTAAGTCCAGGACCACTTCCATCGTTATTTTAAGACCCGATAAAGTAATAAAGAATTTAATTGCTTTTTAATTGAGGATCATTTGGAACTTTGTAATTGCCTTCAAATTTTTACAAAGTCAATCCATCAGGTATTGTCCAACCTCCATTATCAATCCATTTTTTCAGTAACTTAGTAGGATTTTTTCTATCACATTTCTCATTTCTAGCAACTCTTTTTACAAAGTTCTCTTAATCATTAGTTAAATGGATAAAACCTTATTCTGTTTCTTAGATATGAGTACCTGTTGGAACACTTAAAACACATTCTTTAAGGAGTAAACCAAAAGGAGTTTACACATATTCTTCTCCATTTACTATTTCAGCTTCTATTTCAGTCGAAGATTCGAATTAAGTAAGAACCACAATAAAACATAATAAGAGAATAAATAAATTCTTTACCATTTTATCAAAAATTTTTCTAAAAAGCCCAAATATTTTTTTAAACACTTCTTTGATAAAAATAAATTTAATAACTCAGCTAGAAAGTGTCAATTTAAATAGCTACTATATGGAATGTTATAAAAGAATTCTTATTAAATTCCATTAATATTTATTGTATTTTCAAAATGTTTAAATAAAAGAATTAACTTTTAACATTTTTTCTTTTATTGAAAAACCTAATTTTTTTGAATCAGATACAACAAAGATTCGTTTATCTTTTTATGCCACTTATTTTCTATCCAAATTCATATTTTCTTGTAGATTAGATTTCATCTTATAGATAAAGTCAAAAAAAGACCATAAAGCATCATTTTATGTAAATTAATAATATAAATGTTTAATTTTGACATTAATATTTTTAAAGTAAAAAGAGAGCAAAAAAATAAAATTATTATTTGAATAAAATATAAACTTAAAAAATAAATATAATATTTTAACTTTAAACTAAATTTTATTTAAAATTAAGATTTTCACTAAAATTATTTGACCTCATATTTTAGTTATTATATTTTTTACTTTTACTATAGGCTGCCTTCATAGTTACTCTTTAGATTTTAATTTTAAATTTGTTATTTTAAATAAAATTTTCAAAATAACTTCTTAATTATCTTAAATTAAAAAAATATTAAACTATGTTCTAATATAAAATTTATAAATGTAATTAATAAATTAAATAATAATATTTAAAATAATCTACTTAAAAAGCTGAATTAACATTAAACAAAAATTAGTGTAAATATTATCATTATAAATAAGTAAAAATTAGATTTATCTAAAATATAGAAATTAAATTTATTTAATTATTTCCTTTTTAATTAAACTTATTTACAGCTTTTATACATTTAAATTTCATCAAAAATATTTTATATGATTTAAAATTGAAGAAAACAAACATATTAATTTAATAAAAAATAAAAAACCTTAATTAAAAATAAGTACATTAAGCTAAGAAAAATCAGATTAAGCTGGCCTAACCAAAATTTAAAAAATAACCTGATAGATTAAAATTAGTAAAATTAATAAAAAAATAATAAATAAAATTTAATTTTTTTGATATTTATGTAGGGTAGAATAAAGAATTTTATTTTACACTATTAATTTGATAAAAAAAGTTAATTAAAGAGGAAAAAAAAAAATTAAAAAACTTTTATTTTGCTTAGCCCTAAATTAATAAAAATTTTTTAAAAATGAAAAAATCTTAACCATAAATATAAAATATGATATTTTATTATTTAATATTATTTAGCTTTAATTGAATCTTTCAAAAATGGTAGTTTATTTTACTTTGTAAATATCAATAATAGTAAATATAATTTTTACGGAATCGCTGATTATTTATAATATAAAAACACCATAAAAATATTTAATCTTAAAGATTTTTGTATTTTCTTTCTAAATTTGTTTAGGTAAAAATAAAAATTTAAATAAAAATGTCTGTTATTTTACATACACTAAATGAAATAAAGCTTACTAAATGAGAAATAGTTTTTAATCACATGATTTTATGCTTTCTTTCGTAAAAATATTCTAATTTTATAGACCTATATTTTTTAAGTAGTTAAATGGCAAGCCAAACTAAAATAGTAAGACTAGCTCCATTCAATATAGAAAAGGTAATCATTATGTCTTTTATATTCATGTGATTAATGGTTTGAGCACCAATGAACTTTAGGCTACTTATTTCTTTTTAATACATTATTGAAACTTTTTATGTTGATAAAATTTACTATGTAAATTTAAATTCTGAAGAACTTCCAAAATTTATTTAGCAAGAATATTATTCTAAACTCATAGTATCAAGGCTATAATAAGTATACATTTCAGGAGTAATTTCAAAGATGTATTCTTATGTTATCACTTTTATTTTTGGTAATTTCTATATCTCTTAGCACTAGCAATCCTTACAATTATAAATGCTCCTTTAATATAGAATATTATAAACTTATTGATCTTATAAAATTATAGTATAAAGATCATCAGGGATCATTAGAAAATCATATAAAGTATCAAAATTTATTGAACGAAATTTAAGTTTGTCTGTTACATCCTCACCATTCAAATATATTCCATAAGCTTTAATAGCAAACGAATCACTTTAAATCATGATATTTGATGGATATTTATAATTATCAGATCTTTAATCTAAATCATATCTAAGTTACATTTTCTTAAGATTTATCCCATAATAATCTAATGGTAATAATTCAAGAGAAATTAAATAATCTCTTGTCTATATTACATCCTATGAATACATTTCATCAAATATATTGTCTTAATATCTATTTAAATTAGTTACTCCATTTAAGAGTGTGTTAAATAAGTATTATTCTTGGCTAGCGCATAAGAAAGTATATTTGAATTAAGTATTTCCAATTTTAAGTATATCTGTAACAGTGTTTCCTTAAACATATTCTCTTTCTGAACTAGGTTATCTTACTATTTCAGGATTAATTTCAGCAGTAGAACTCTTTTTCATATTGTAAAGTTAGAGTCCTCTCAAATATGATTCATAAAATTGATTATCATTAATTTTAATGGAACTATCAAAAATATATTAACCAAATGAGCTATAATAATTATATCCTATTTAAAAAACTAAGTATTAATCTATAGGAGGGGTACCAACTTATACACTGAGTTTAAAATTATTATCAGTAGTTTACAACAAAAGCAATTATTCACAGATTGTTGCTTCAATAAACAAAAGTAAAATGAGAAAATTGAGAGAAAAATAATTCTTTGATAATTATTACATTTACTTTTGGTATGATTATTTAGATATTCAATTAAATATTATAAGTAAATTTATTTGATAACAGGGTATTAAATGAGGATATCATTACTCAGTCATTGATTTATCACATTTCTGCTACTTTCTTATCGATAAGAAAACTGGGAATATACAATTTTATCTCCTTAAATTTCCCTCCAAATATTCATACTATAAAAATTAGCTAATCTAAATATTAGGTAACTAATAAGGTTTATTAGGTTGTCTTATTACATTAATTATAAACATTTTAGGTTCCTTATGATGATTAGGTAGTAATAAATTAGTATTTTATCAGGAAAATATCAATAACAAATATCTTTTTAAAAGAAATTTATTTAATATTTTTAACAAACCTAATTTTTATTTTGATTGAATTCTTTTTATTTTATCTGTAAAATTATTAAAAAAATAAAAAATAAATTTATTTTATAAAAAGTTTAAAAAATGTTCAAATAAAATTGTAAATTTCATGAAAAATTTAAAAATATTTTAAGTTAAAAGTAAATTATTTGAGAATATAAACTATTTATCTTGAATAATTAAATTATTTAATTCAATTTAGAGTTATTTTAAAAAATAACACCATCATAATTAGTTTATTGTTTTTAACCTTTTTAAAATAAAGCAATTTAAAACTTGTTGATTTTTATTAATATATTTTTTACTACTTAGGATATAATAAAATGCTTTCAAACAACTAAATTTCAATAAATATATACTGAAATAATACAAATTAAATATAAATAATAGCTATTTCTATTTATAAGTTTTTATGAAGAGGAATGAAGATATTTAAATATTAAAAATTATGTATGGTGATGAATTGAAAACAATAGAATTTATTTTAATTTTAAGTTATAGGCGATGTTGATTTTCTGAAATATTTAATTAGATTAAATAAAAAATATTTTATAGTTAGTTAATATTAGAATATAATTTATTTTTTTTGGAAAATTTTATATTAGATTAAAGATAAATATATATAGATTTTAATTATTTTTTTAAGTAAGTTATAATGGTTACATTTATTTGATTATTAATAGATTGATTTAAAACTTTTCAATTTTCAATCATTTTTATAGATGAAAATGTTGGTGAATCGTGAGATATTTAATTGTGTAATTTTAAGAAATAATTAACATGTTTTTCAAGATGCTCACTTTAGATTTATTCGAATTCTATTGAAGATTATTTTGGTAACTAAAATCCAAGCTTTTTAAGCAAAGTTAATTTATAAATTTCTTGTTTTTTGTTTAGACTCATAGTTTATATCAATTCAAGGTTTTTAAATGAGTCATCATGAGTGGATTTATACCATAAGATCTAAAAATCATCAACATAGTCAAATTTCATAAGCTTTTAGGCATACTCGTATTTATAATATTATAAGTATTACCAATCATCAATATTGAAATGGAATTATTTTAAGGTTTTATTATGATACCTATACAAATTATCAAGAAAAGTATTAATAAGCATTCTTTAATCTCTAACTTCAAGATCATTAGTATAATTTTTCCATCTTTCGATATCCAAGACTAATTTCTTAAGACATGGAACATTATAAATACTTTGAAAGAGTCTAGTCCATTAGTCTAGTGTCATGTCTAAATGTCCTTGTATGTTCAATTGAATGTCAGTTAATTTTTTGGCGTTATTGAAGAGCGAGCAAAGGGTTTCTGCAAAATTTACTTGAAATTCGTTCATGCTAAAACCTATACCACCTAAATTCAAAGAAAAAGATTTTAACTAAGGCATAATTTAATTTATTCCTTCTAAAAGAAGCTTTACGTTATCACCAACAATATTTTCGTTATAGCTTAAAGCACGGTCTAAATTAATAGTTAAATGTTGGATACTTTTTGGCCACTTATGCATCTAATTAGCAATACCGAATACAAAATTAGGTTTGATCATTTTTTATCTATCAAAAGTCCATCCAACTTTTTCTAAGTCTATTATAACAGTGCTTAATTCTTCACTTCCCTAGGAAATAAGAAGACTAAGACTTTCAGTAATTGAAGAAATAACTCCACGTTAGTAAGAAGCATCTCTCATATCAAATATAAATGAGTGAGTAGATTTTATAATATTTGTCATAGACTATATGAATTAGCTTAAATTTTCTTCAGTCTTCAAATTCAAAGAAGTAGAAGCTTAGAACGTGAATTTCTTAACATTTTTAAGTAAAAGCAATAACTAAGATAAGCTTAACAAGCTTTCTTTACCAATATCGCTTTAGAGTCTGAGGGTGAAGCTAGTGATAAAACCAGCAATACAGGAATAGTATTTATTTATAGACTCTAAAATATTATCCATGTGTATTAAAGGCTTACTATACATAATCTAAATTTAGCATTCATCAATAACTTTAGCAGAATTTTAAGAATTCTAAATAAACTATACAACTTTCTTAATATTATATGAGCAAAGATCCTAAATTGAATATTTTATACTAATTCTTTCCAAATTTTTCATGTCGCCAGTAATTTTAAGTAACAATAAATCACGTAGTTAGTAAAATGTTGAAATTTGGTCCTTTTATACGGATTATCTTTCATTTATATCAATCTTGAGAGTTTTTACGCAAGAAATTTAAGTAAGATAGGTTTCAAAAACTACTTGCTTAATTTAACAAAAGTTAGTTATCTTAATTTCAGCAAATTAATTTTATTTATCAATGACTAAAAGTTGATCGTGTTGTCTAATGATGATAGGTTTCATTTTATTTACTTATGTTGTTAATTAAAATATTTCGTTAAGAGCTTATAAATAAGATTTTTTCTTTTTTGTTTGTATCCAAATTTTTAATAATTGTTTTTGACTAATTTTTTTTATTATTTAGTATTAATTAATTATGGCTAATATTTAATTGTTCTAAATCAATGAAATAGAGCTTTATTAATACATGAAAATCTTAGAGCGCAATTAATATTATTTATTATCATTTATCAGAATTTTTTTCCCACCCAAATTACATGTATTTTTTTCGTCAGAACTCATTGATTTTTTAAATGTTTCTACTTACTTATTAATTATTAGAATAGCTCTACAAATAATGAAAATATATTTCCAATTATTTGATTAATTTTCTATTTTAACTTTAATCCTCCTTCAAATCAAAGAAAAAATTTTTTATTTTTTAAAATATAGATAAATGCAATAAATATTTGAAATAAATGGCTTTAAATCTGTAAATATTTATACTATGCTTTTTTTATTTCTTATTTGATAACTTTTTAGAATTTATTAAATTTTATTTAAAAATTTTAAGTAGGTTTTTCCATTTTCAAAACAATACACTGAATATAAGATTTTTGGTTAATTAGCTTTTTTATTTAAAAATATTTTGTTTAGATTAATACTAAGCGAATAATAAAGGAAATCCTCAGAATAATTTATTTGTTCTTAATAAAAAATTATAATTTGACAGATTCATTCATTTCTATAATAAAAACAAATTAATATCCACATAAAATGTCTTAATCAATGTTTTCAAGTAAAATTCTTTAATATCAAATTAAAATGATACAAAATAACTAAAAAAAATATATTTTAAATTAATTAATTGTTAAAAAAAATGTTTTTTTAAAATTAATACTAACTACTGCTAATAAATTATTTGCTTGAAAAGACTAAAATAGTAATTATTCTAAAAAATTATTTAGTAGATTGCTAATTATTTATCAAACAATATATAAAATAATGCAGCCCACCTAATTAGTTAATCAATGTTTATCATTAGAGGAAGTATTATTAAAATTTCAACTATAAAAATTTAAGATAAGTTTTGAATTTTAATTTATTAAATTTACAAAATGTATGTAAAATTGAAAGGAAAAATAAAAGTCTATGACATACAAAATTAACTAAATAATTTAATTTTTTAACAATTTTTCGTATTTTATTATTATTATTATTAAATATCTTTTAAAAGAGTATGAAAAATGCTTTTCTAAATTTTGTATTTATACACTCTTTTAATAGCTTTAATTGCTCAGAATGATAAACAAAATAATTTTCATAGCAATTAGAATCCATTAAAAAATGAGAATTTAAACAACGAAAAAATATAATAACCTGTAATTGGTATATTAACTCTACCATCTGGATTTTAGAAATATGATCATTCTTCTTTTTCATACATTTATGCTTCTTATGTGCAGTATTTTTAATAAACGGGAGCATTAATAATCCCTCTGAAATATACATCCTCTTTGAAGTTCTTAAAAAATAAAATGGATTAAATTAATGGTCTTGTTATTCCAGGTGGAGGGGCTAATTTAATGTATAGAAATAATGAGAGTGGTGATAAGGAATTCACTAAATTCGCAGAAGTAGGAGAATTCCTAATTAGTGTTGCGAAATAGCTTAATAACGAAGGAAAGTACTTTCCTGTATGGGGAACATGCTTAGGATTTGAGCTACTAGTCTTATCATTTACTAAAACCGAAATTAGAGATTAATTCTAAGGTGAGAACCATTTAGGAGGGTTTTTTTTGAGCTAAAATAATACTTAAAAAAGTCGGCTTTTTAACAATATTTCTTAATAATTAAAATAACAAATAAAACATTCATAATAAGTATTTTACTTTAACCACAAATATGGATTTAAAGTAAATAAATTTATAGGAAATGGAGTGCTTAAGAATTAGTTCATTCCTTTAGCATACAGCTTAGATTTAAGTGGAAAGAAATTTGTAGCGATTGCAGAAGCCAAATAATACCCTTTCTATGGTATACAATTTCATCCTGAAAAGCTACAATTTGAGTGGAGTCAGCAAAGTACTGATCAGCAATCATAAATGAATGAAATAAGCATAGTCAAATATTTTTCTGAGTTTTTCTATCAAGAATGTCTAAAAAATAATTCAAACTTTAAGAACAAGTAGAGTCTTAATAGGCTGTTAATTTAGAACTACAAAGTTATCTATACGAAAGGTCAAGAGTTTGGTTTTTATATATTTAATAACAAAGGGAAAGATACTTTTAAAATAAAAAGTAATACAACATATGAAAATGAGGTCATTATTGAAGAATAAGCTGAGATAGAGAATAAAACAAATACAAATTAAATAGAATAGTAATAAAATGAAGAAAAATCGAATAATAATTAAAATAATAAAATTGAAACTTAGAAGGATGATGATGATTCTAAAATTAATGATAATAATCATTATTAAAATAATTCATTTAAATAAGAAATACTTTACAATGATATAAATATTTTGATTAAAATTTTATTATATCTACTGATTACTCTATTACTTCTGTTATTAATCTACACATAAATAGACAAACTAAGTATTCAATAGAATAATAAAAATTACCCTTAACTTAAAAAAAATAAAAATAATTAAAAAATTTAAGTGAAGAAGGAATGAATTTCAGCTTCAAATAATTAACATAAATCTAAAATAAAATTAATCACTATTAATCATTCAATCAAATATGCTGCATTTTTGATTTACATTTAATAAATTAAATTGTATTTAATAGATTTAATACTCAAAGATAAATTTCACTATTGGAATAGCATACCTCTTAAATTCTAAATTATAATTTTTATGCATGTTTTTAAATTTCAAATAATTTTAATAAATCAAACTGATATTTGTTTGATTGTTAAATATTCTAGAATTTTAATTTTTTTGTACTCTTCTTATATGTTAACACTAAAATAACTAGTTTTTGAGTTTAAAGTATGAAAAAAAATATTAGATTAAGATAATAACTACAAAATATTAGTTAGATATTAAAATAAATACAAACTAATAATAGAAATAATAAATAAATAATATTTATGTTTAATTAAGAAAAGCGAATAAGCTAAACATACATTTCTGGATTACCTTTGAGAGAAACTTTAATTTCACTGAATATATTTTTTAATTGAATTTATGAAAAAATGAATGAACACAAATTGATATATTCATATCAAAAATTTCTTATGAAATATGTTAAAAACGTTTTTAAGTTTTAGGATTTTTTTGTTTATTTGAGTTGATTTTTTGATTCACATCAATTAATTCAGAATATCTTTTCATAAAGACTTAAATAGATATCAAAAAAGTTAATTAACCAAATATTTATAAAAAACTAATTCGCTAACTAATTAATTAAATTTGAAATTTTTACAAAAAAAAAAATGGAATTACTTACATTATTTTTTATTGTAGTTATGTGCGCTTTTGCATATATCTTAGGTTACCGTTAAAAGGAATAAGAAAATAGCCAAGGTTATAAATCTACCACCTCTAAGCAATACAATAGAGTAATGTCACTTTTTAATTTTTTGATTTTTAATTAAACATAGATGCTATAAAATAAGATTAATGAAGACCATTGTGATGAAGAAGCTTTGGTTGAAAGAACTCCTTAGCCAAAACCAGCTGAAGAAGTTAATAGTGAAAAGGATACATTAATAAAAGATTAACAAAAAGTAAATTGATTTTATTTTGAATTAGCTTTAAACTAATTTATCTGACTATATCATAATTATCTTTTAAATTTAGGAAATTGACAGATTAATGAGATAGCTTACTGATTTTAAAAAGAGAGAATAAAAAAATGTAGCAGAAATTTAGTATTTAAAAACAAAGATTACTTCTTCAACTGTAGGAACTTCATCAAATCCTAGCAATAATCAAACATCAGGTAAATTACTCAATAAACAGAAGTTAGTAAACAAAAAAGCAATAATTAACTAACTTTTTTTCAAACTAGATTTAATTACTGACAAAGGATTCACAGATTTATTGGATGAAGCATCATAAAATTTAAAAGACAATGATGACATCGATGAAGGTAAAATTATAAATATTATAAATTTCTTTTAAAATTGCAAATATTTTTAAAATAAAAAAATGATTAGATGAGCTCTCTAAGCAAATTGATTAATCATTGTTATGAAATTAAAAAATAGTTTGAAATATGCATAATAAAAAACTCTTAATTATTATAATAATAATTATTATTGCTTGTAAATTCATTAAATATTTTCTAATCTTATGTAAATATCTCAAAATATAGATTTACAAATTATTAATTATCTAAAAAAAATTCATATTCTGATTTACTATAAATATAAAAAAAATATTCTCTTTGTTATTTATTATTTGTAGTATTATTGATTAAAAAATTTCTATGAAAATAAATTGCAAGATTAAATTAGGAAAATTATTTAGTCAAACAAAATATTAAAAAAATAATTATCTGATTTACAATAAGAATGTTCTTTATTATAATTATTTGATGTTGTTGTATTGATTAAATATTTTAAATCGTATGAAAAACTCAAAAATAGATAGATATTAAAGAAGAGGAAAATATATTATTACAAACAATCTAAAATATAAGTAGTTTATTGGCAGATGGTAGATTTACTTCATAGTTGAAAGTAAATGTTAAAACTCTTCAATAAAAAATAAGAATGAATATTTAAAATATTTTAACACCAATTTTCGATAATTAAATTTAAACTAGTTTCTTGTCAAATAAAATTATTTTGCACTTCAACATATTTTTGTAGAGAGTTATTAAATAATAAGCACAACATTAACTCACCAAAAAAAATGTAATGAATAAAAATCAATTCGATTTGTTTATAGTAAAAAACAATTAAATTAATTAACAATCTACTTATTTTGGTGTATTCTAATTTATTTATTTAAAATCAATTAGTTTTATTTTATTATACTTAATTATTAAAAGCTTGATTGATTCTTAATTAAATTAGCAGAGTGTTTAACAAATACTAGAAGGACTCAGCAAAACACTAAAACATTATATAATTGCTTTAGTTTACAATTACAATGAATTATTTACAAAGAACAAAGCAAGATTCAGTATGGACTTAATAAATCGAGTTTTCTCCTAGAGTTAATGTAGGTAATGAAGAATAATATAAGCAAGGAACTTAGATAAATTTCTTAAACAAGCAAATAGATTTTCCCTCATTATCATCTAAGACTTCGAAGTGTTAATAACAAAATGTTGAAGAAATTATGAACTAAGGAAATTAAAGTAATAGAAAAAAGAAATTTTACCTTGCTAAGAAGCTCAACTAAGAAAATATTAATGAAATGATCAATAATAACGAACAAGGTAGTAGCCAAAAGCACTTATAAGTAGTTAATAATTTTAATAATTAGAAAAAGCAATCTTGTAATTAGTCTCCTACGATGTCTCCTAGAAACTCCGATAAAATAATTTAAGAAAAGCTCAAAGAAGATTTAATATTGCAATTAGACGTCCATGAAGATTAAAATTCTTAGAGGAACATATATGGCTAGGATATTACTGTTGCTGTACCTTTATCAAAGAAAGTTTCAATTAGTAATAGATGCTAAGAGAATACTCTTCCTCTAATAAATTAAAAAGTAGTTTAAAAAAGTTACTCATAAAGTAATACATTGTAAACATCACCTGATAATTAGAAATAAAATATATTTAATACTAAAACTCTCAGCATAGAGCAAAAGGGACCTAGGTATGATGAACTAGGAAATATTGTTTCAAGGTCATTAGTAGGAAGACCAGATTGGTTTTAAAAAAAAGATGGGTAATTTTTAGATCAAGAGAGATTAAAAGAAATAGCTGGAACTAAAAAAAATAGCTAAATAAAAAAATAAAATAGTTTTTCTACTCTCTCTAAATAGAAGTCTGATAATAAAAGTAAAATTAAAAATAGAAACCTAACTAATAAAATGACAAAGCGATAACTACTTGACTAAATAGATGTAATTAAGTAGAGAATTAGTTTCAATTAAAAGCAAGAAGAAATTGATGTCTAACAACTGTAAATTGACTAAAAAATGTTTTAAACAAGAGACATTCGTATTATGTAAAAGCATGAAGATAATGAGTAATTTTGGTAAAAATTCATAGAAAAAACTTCTGATTAATTAAACAGGGACTATTCTTATTCTTAACTTGTAAGTATTTTTGTTTATTTCTAAATTAATTAATTATAAGCAGATTTATTCTAATAAATTAAAAAAGAATAAAAATTTTTGATAAAATTAATATAAAATAAATACAGAAAAATATTATAGAATATTTATTAAAAATAATTATTTTGAATTATGATTTTTTTTGTTGTGTAAATAAATAAATAGATTAGAAGTGATTATTATAAAAATATGAGAGAAGCTACTGAAGTTTTTAGCATTTGTAAGAGCGATTTAGAGAGGTATGGATCTAAATTATGGGAAATGACTTTAAGAAAAAGATCTTCTAAAAAATTAAATTTGCATAATGATTGTGAAAAATAAGAATCTGCAGATCTCATTATCACTCACGATCTACCTCAGGCATTTTAATATTCTTCTTTAACTGGCGAAAGGAAGATTTTACAGTTTTCAAGAAAACCATTAATAACAGATCCTATTGCAAATATTTTAAATAATAGCAATACCTTTTAAAGTACTCATCAGCGATTAATTTAACTAAAGAGTTTAAGTGAAACATTGCATAATAACAATATGAATAATCAGAATAATTCTACAATATTATAAAACTTTGGCTCTGTGATAGAAGATCAATCAATTATAGATGCTGCTGATAATAATAACACAAACATAGCTAATGATACAGCTAGCGTTGCTATTTAAAGCGATATTTAAACAAAGAACTTAGATGAAAATAAGAACGAATTAAGCTAAAAGGGCTCACCACATAATTAACACACTCCTAACTAAATGAGCAACTATTTAACAAATAGTTAATCTCAAGGTATAAACAATAAAAATTTGTAAACTAAGAACAACAGCAACGTGCAGAGTATTATGAAAAATAATAGCTAGTAGCTATCCATAAAAAAATCATAAACGATGTTTAAAAATTCTAATTTGAATTAATCTAATATTAGCTTTATGAACAGTACTTTCTAAGTAGCTTAATCATTATAACAACCTTTTTAGTCATTTAGAGCTTCGAAGTATTATGAGCAAAGATTAGAAAGCATTTAAGATTTAGTTAAAGATTATAAAACTATTTATTAACAAAATGCTGACTTGCAAGGATTAGCAGTAATTAAATACTTTATTTTAAAGTTTTATTTTTGTCTTCAAATATTTTTTTCTATCAAATATAACCTCCTAAAATTATGTTTTTAAATTAAGAAAACTTAAAATAAGCAAATCAAAAACAGAAATAAATTTACTAAAAGATATTTTAATATTTTATTCTTAATTACTTAAATTTTTTTTGAATAGGTTATTGGTGAGAGTTAACTTGAAAGAGAAATAGATATGGTCAAGAAAGCAGATGAATATGCATTATTTTACAAGTTTAAATAGTAAGAGGATGAACATTATAAAGAGGATGATTTGTTTTGAGATGCACTTTATGTATGCATGTGATCTATTTTGTTGTTAATTAGCAAGTTAGATATTTGTTTGTCTTAATTATTTCATTACTTAACAAATATATTAAAAGATAAAATAATTAAATAAAAAACCAAAACACACCTACTAGCCACAATGATTATATTATTAAGATATAGCACCAAAAAGAAAATCATCATCTTGCAAAAAAAGTTTTATTTCTGGTTGTGTTGTTAATTTATTATTTATCTCAATAATAGCCACATTTTTTGTACTAAAGTAAATAAGTTACTCAATCTTGTTTAAAATATCAGAAATTGAAATTTATTTATGAATAATTATTGAAAATAGTATCTGTTTATTTTATTTAAAAGATTTTTATTAAAAATATTTAATTATAAAATAAACAACTCTTTAAAAAATCATCATAATTAATTTTATTTTTAAAATATTTTTTATTTTTTTTCTCAATATATTTCATTTTCTAGTATTTTAGCTTTTTTTACAACATAAACTTTATGCATGATTTATTTTACAAACATATAAAAAATATCTTTATTTTAATTGGATATACTTATATTTTAGGTCAAATGCCAAGTATACTCCTTCCTATGTCTTCTAAAAACCTTTTTGTAGCATGTTATTAACCATTACTGGAAGACGAAGAGGAAGAAGAACTAGAACTGCTAGATGGAGTAATTTTGATACCTAGACTGTAGAGAATAATTAGAGCAACTGCAGCAGTAAATATCAAACAAATTAAACACATTAAAATTTTATCTGTATAAATTTATCTCATGAAATATTTTAGATACTACTATGTTCTTTTCAACTCAGTTTATGTGTCTTTAACATCTTTGTAGATGCTATCTAATTTGTTTATTTAATCATTTAGATCTGCACTAATTTAGTCTGCTAATTAATTATTCTATTCAATAATTTGAACTAGACCAGTCAATATTTCTGTACCTTCATCTTAAATTTACCTAGCCTTTTGCATCATTTCTTCACCAGTCATATTTTCAGGATCTTGCTGATTTCCATTTCTTCCCTAAAATAGCTATTCTTTGTCTGTACCTTCATTTTTTTTGTACTCAAAATCATTTTTAAGTCTCATGTAACGGGAATTAATTTGCTTAAGAGACTCTGTATATTGAGCAGATTCGTTCCTATCTAATGCTTGAACTTCCAATTTATAAGATTAGATCATTTATTCTATGCTCTTCAAATATGTTTGGTTTTTTTGAATAGCTTTTTTTTTTTAAGCTGCATCTTTTTTATCTAATTATTTAACTTCTTTTTCAAAGTTATCTAGCATATCATTTATATTCTAGTCGTATTCTTGCAATTCGCTCATTATTCAATAATATCTCTCTACCTTCTATAAAATATTTTATAATCGTGATTCTTAGTAAAAATGTTTGATGAATGATTGAATTATTTACAGTCTGTAAAAATTTATATTTTAATTTTTAGATTGCTTTTGTTGGCTTCAATTGATTGATTAATTAATTGATTGATTTAATAATATTAGTATTAAGCAAAACAATATTATTGCAAAATTAAAAAATAATAGTAAGTAAGTGATCAATTAAAATTTCATGGCTAATTATGAGAATTGACTCCAAATTAATTATTATTAATTTCACATTTATATTTGTTTGATTCTGTGATATTTTGATTTTTATTCTTTTAAACATTAAATTATTACTTTCTGATAAACCAAATATTTTGAAGTTATTGTCAAAATTACATTAGATCATTCAAACTAAATTTTGTATTTAATTGAAAACAAATATTTTATTTTACCTCATTTAATTTTTTGTTCATAATATTATAAATTTATTTTATTCAATGTAAAAAATTGTAGACCTTTAAAGAATTTTCAAATAAGAATCCTTAAAAGTATGAAGTATAATATACTAAAAATGAACCTCTATATGAAGGTTAGGAGGGTATACTTACTAAGAATTTACAATAAATTATTTTTGAACAAAATAAATATATTTTGGGATACGAATTTTTAACTCAATTTACTAATTAAATAAGAATAAAATTATTCTTAAAATATTATTCTCACAAATTTGATTAAGAAAATATAAGATTAGTTAAATAATATCTGCTATTGTCAAGTCTCTTGTGGAAATCTAGAAAATATTAAAGTTGTTCCATGTTTGTTAAATTTAAGTAATCTAAATCATGTTAAATATCCATAAATACTTATTAATCTATTCCATCATCATTTAAAAGTTATATGTCAACAATTTATGATTAAATAGAAGTATTTTAATAATAATTTAATTTTTTTCCTTATTAATTTATATGTCTGCTTGATGAAATCGAAAAAATAAATTACAAACTTTTCCTGTTATCCTGATTATAAAAAGATCCTTATTTTTTTTATATATTATTAAAAACTTGAGATTAAATTCTAAATAATTAACTATCTTTATAAATTTAATTATTGGATTTTTATTCTTAAAAATTTATTATATCTTATGTCATTAATTTTGAAATTTTTGGTATTTCTTCAACACATAATTACCACTATTTAAATTTATCAATTATTGATAGCGGTTAAATTATTCTTCTACAGCTATTTTAAAAAACAATAAATGTTACTCTGTCTTCACTTCTTATAAATTCAAGATACATATTTAAGAGAAATGTTTATATACTATTTTTGAATTCCTTAGAAGCTCCTAAATTAGCTTCAAAAATAATTGCTAAATCATAAACCTTTTTAGTTTATCTTTGGTGAATGATATTAAATTTATCGAGTATCTTACTCGTTTCTAAATTATTTTGTATAAATATATCTGTTATGCTATTTTTTATTTTTGTTTAAATGTATTAATCTAAAAAATAATATTTCTCTAGGCATGTGAAGTAATGAATACCAGCATTAAAAAAATTTTTTTTCTTTTACTCAATTACTCCTTTAAAATATTCAACTTTTCCTTTCAAAATCAAAACAAGCTTCTCAAAGTTATTTTTTATAGATTCTCTCTAGGATTTTTTTGATGACGAAACAACATCAGCCTCCTACTTCTAAGATGAAAGAATATTTGTTAAAAATAAATTAAAATATTATTCTTAATACTATTCATTTTCATCGTTTTTACATGTTAACAATTTTTATTCTAAATCATAAATAAGTTCTTCTATTCTTTGAGGTGGTGATTAATAAATTTTCATTTCTATATAACTCGTTTAGATAACTAGAATCATTTCATCTGTAAATAATATTTATTTTTTATTTGATAGATGTTGAATCATATCTAAAACTATTTCAGTATAATTTATTGCTTTTTTTAACCAGCATTAATGTGAATTTATTTTTTTAAATAAAGAATCAGATGCATTTTCGCTAAAATTAAAATCATTTCTATCTATAATAGCTTCTTTAATTGTATGAGAAAGTAAAATCAAACTTAAACAAACTATGGTAATCTTCTAGTTTTACTCATCTTAATTTTTGAAAATATTATTAACTCCTTTTTTCCATGAATCTGTAAACTGAGAAATATCTGTAAAACCCATATCAATAATAGAATAAATCATAGCAGATTCATAGTAAATAAGAGCTTCTCGAAAATAATTCTTCCTATAGTAAAAATAGCCAAGGTTAAGAGAACTTAAAGATACTCCGAAATTGTTTTTTAATTACTTAAATAGTTTGTAAGCAAATGCATAATGAATGATGCCTCTTTCGCAGTTGATTAGCTAATTATCATCAACTATATTTGCTTACTACTAAAAATTAGTATTCTTAAAAGAAATGAGCGACTAAAGTTGGTAAAATGTGTCTTTTATAATTTGCATTTCCAAAAACATTGGATCTATATCCTAATTTAAATTAACTTTTTAAGATTATTCAAATGCTTGAAATTAAAATTTATTTTTTGAAATAGATAGGCTGCTCATATTTTTACTTTGTTGCTGTTAGCTTTAGTTAGTTGCATCCTAATTTGTTTTAAGATTAAATTAGGTATTTTAAAATGAGTACAAACCATTGCATTATTCTTATTCATTTTCAGTCTTGTTTTATAAACTACTTAAATCAAGATTTTCTAGTTAAATATCCTGCTATTTACTTTATATGCATGAATGGTTAATACTGAAACTTTTTTAATTTAAGAAAAAACTGTTTGGATACTTCTCATAATAAAGGTTTGAAAATGTTTAATCTATCATTTCATCTTTTTTATTTTAAATTAATTTCAAATCCATACTTTGCTATTTTAAAATCTAAGGGGATTTATTTCCTTTTGGAAAAATACTCTGTTTAATTATTTTTTTTCCTTTAATCTAAAATGTTGATTTTTTAAAAATTTAATTTTATGATTTAGTTGTTGCTAGGGTTTGTTATGCTTTTGAATTCTACTTTTGAATTTAATTCTAGAATCTGAACAAATCTGTATTTTATTGTATAAAAATCGTTAACTTTTCTAAGGGAATTACGACTTAGTATAAAATATATGCTGCGAAGTACAAGGTCAAAATCAAAACAAAGATTATTACTAAAGTAGCTTAGATAGCAATAATTATTGTGTAATACATATTATGTGTTAAATTAAAAACTCTAAAAATGCCAGATATATCCTTTCTCACTTAACCAATCATTAAGACTTATTTGGTGACCATGGTTTTATTCCAAACATTCTGTGGAGATATTATTTCTATTGGGTATATTAAACTGATACTAAATTTAATTAAAATATTTTTTACTTTATTTTGCAAAGAAAATCAAATTGTGTTTGCAAATTTTTTTAATGTTTAACAAATTTATTTTCATAATTGAATTTAGGCTAAAATAAGTATCTATATATCTTTATTCAATTTAATTATATGGCGATAAAAGAAATTATTTACTAAGGCTATTAGTTTTTAGTCCAATACTGATAAAATGGAGTAATATTCACTTGGTTATCTATATTATATTGACCTGTAACAGAAAAATCCTTAGAGTTTTGTACTAATCTAGTAAAATAAATGTACTCATTATCAGTATATGGACTATTTGTTTTATTGAATTCTAAGTCTTGCCATTGAACTATTGTTCTATCATTAGCATTCCATAATCTGTGATAGTATACCTAATATATTTTAAAAATAGATAAAATTTAATAAGAAAAAATTTTTTAAAAAAGTTTACAGTATTTTAATCTTCATGAAATAGTACAGAATGAGTATCGAAATCAGTACCTGTTTCATCTTTATCATTTTAGGCAAATAACTTATTTATGAGATTGGCTATGACAAAATCAATTGAAACAACACTTATGTTATTACCTAAAGGATCATCTATACGTGCAGAGGCTGTCATTATTGTAGCATGTGTGAATAGGTCCAAGTAAGGCTTGTTGAATTAATTCCCTTATTTTTTTACATTAACCATACAATTTTATTATAAAATGAATTTTTTTAATAACTGGATGCTGTAAAGCATTTTAATACCATCCGCGACATCTTGGATCGTATGGTTCTTAGTAATTATTCCCCATGCAACTAAGATAACTTGCTGATGATAAGTTTGTTAATCTACTCACAAAAATTGTAAATAAAATTTAAAAGAAAATAAAAATTACAATCCTGGAGACATTGTCATCATACAATCACTAAAAGCATTGTAAACAACTGTTACGTTGATCAGATCATTTATCCTTGAGTAAACAATAGATTTGCCGACAAAATAAAAATCCCAATTCTAAAATAATAATAATTTTTTTAATAGTAATAAAATTAGAATAAATTAATATACTTATATTAATCTGAGTTAAATTTCAGCTGGAAAACTTTCATATGTAAAATTAGTTCTATGAAAAAATAAATCTACTTTAAATGAATAACTGCTATCTCCGAAAGCATCGTAAATGTATTAGGGACATAAGTCATGGTTAAAATTGTGAAATGAACAAATTTTATAATGTCTGTCATTAGGTTCTAATTTTTTGAAATAATCTTTTTAATATTAGTTATTAACTTATTAAAATTTACATTTCACTTATTAATTTATAAATTTATAATAGAGTCCCTAGTATACAATCAAGTCATTTGAAATCTTTTATAAATTAAATCAGAAAATAAGTGCATTTTATAAACTACTTTACTTTTTATAAATGAATTTAGCTAATTAGCTTATTCACATAGACTGAATTGTGAAGCAACTACATTTCACAATTCTTTAGAAAAGCAGTAGATAGATTTTCCCTTTTAAATTGTTTATAATTAAATGGTTCATAGATGTTAAAATAAAGAATTGAATGGATACCAATTATTAAGACTGTTATAAACACTTTTGTAGTAAACAACAAATAAAACGATTACGCCCATACAAAGAGGTAGGCTTACTGAAAATATTAGTTAACCAAGCATAATTTTATTTGAGCTAGAGCACTTTTATAAGTAACTTACTCTGACTAATCTTTTAATTCTTTAGTTCTGTTTGAAGAAAATAACGCAAATAAATTAATTAACTTATGTTATTATTTCTTTGCTAATTATTTAGATTTCTAACTATATGCTCTCAAAAAAAATACTGATAAATTTGATATTTATAAAATACTTATTGTATACTTTAAGTACAAAAGTCCTACTAATAAACAAGTAGGAGCTTTTTAGTTCATAATAAAAATTTAATAAATGAGAATTTCTATTGTTACCAAAAAGTTAACTTTATTAAGATCTTACAGTTAATTATTTTTTTAAATATAAATATTTTAATATACAAAAATTTTATAAATTTTTAATTATATTTAAGTGAAACACAATAAAATTATTTTGCAAATATTATTCTCATAGCTTGATAGATAAAGTATAGGATTAATTAAATAATATTAATTATTGTCAAATCTCTTATGGAAATCTGGAAAACATTAAAATTATTCCATGCTTGTTAGTAATCTAAATCTTGTTAAGTTTGAATAATTACTTATTAATCTTTGAAATGATTGATCATTTAAAGTGATTTGTTAGTTATTCATTATGAAATTGAATAATAGAATAATTACTTACTATTATTTAATAATTTATATCAGAATTCAAATGTCCACTTGATAAAGTTGTGAGGAAAATAAAAACCTTTTCAATTATTTGTTAACCTTAATCTAATTGATAAAATATATAAATATTTTTGAATTCACAAATTAGAAGAAGAAAGTATAAAATTTGTTAAATAATATAAACTATTATCAGATCTTTTATGGAAATCTATATAATATTAAAGATGTTCTAGCTTTGTTAAAATTAAAATTGACTAATCTTGTTAAATATCTTGCAATATTTGTTAATCTATTTTATAGCTTAAATCATTCTAAAGCTATAAGTGTATTATTTGTTATTATTAATTTGCTTAGCTTCCTATACTTTAGATTATTTTTTAAAATGCTTATTCCTAATTCAAAATAGTGGTAGCAGAACTGGTGAATATAAAATATAGGCTTTTTCTAATATTTTATTAATATTAATTTTATTTTTAAAGGTGTTTTTTGTTCATTGAATGATTATTAAAAAGTGATTGCATTTTAGTTTTATCTATTTGATTGTCCTGTTATTAATATTACTCATTTGATTGTGATTTATTAAAATTTATAAATTAATCATCAGTTAATAGCCTTGAAAATTTTGGTATCTCATCAACACAAAATTTCCACTATTTGAACTTATTGATAGGTAGAAGTGGTTAAATTGTACTACTATTTTTATTTTAAAAAGCTACAAACGTTACTCTGTCTTGATTTCTTATAAATTCAAAATACATGTTTTAGAGATATTTTTTTAGAGTTGTTTAGAATTCAAAAGAGATTCCAAGAGAAGCTTCAAAAATAATAGCTATGTCATAAACTTTTTTTGTTTATCTTTGATTTATTGTACTAATTTAATCAATAATTTATCCTATTGATAAGTTATTTTGCATAAATATTTCAGTTATAGAATTTATTATTTTTTATTGGATGTATTTTTCTAAATAATAATGCTGCTCTAAGCAACTAAAATAATGAATGCAAGCATTTTTAAAATTATTTTTCTTTTACTCAATCACTCCTTTAAAGTATTCAACTTTCCCTTTCAAAATCAAGAGAAGCTTTTCATTAATTTCTTCAAATTCATTTAATACCTCATATTTAGGCAAAATATTTTTTTATTCTGCCAACTTATTAAGTTTATTAAAAGGTGAAATAGCTTTTTTGGTAGGAATATTTGTTTAAAAAGCTTAATATTAAAGTTCTTAGCTTGTTTTTTAATCAATTTTTTACTCTAAAATCTAAATGAGCTTTTAAATTTCTTCGACTCGTGTGAATTCATGAATTAGTTCTATGTAATTACTTTCAACTGTTAGAAGTATTTCATCACTTAAAATTATTTAATTTAAGCGAACTAATTATTAAGCTATTTCAACAACAACTTCAGTATAAAAAATTGCCAAACTAAGCCAGCTTTATTACATTTAGCAATCTTGTAAAAATATTTTTATTATTTCCTTATTTTTAATAAAATCATTTTTATTTTATATGATTTCTTTTATTGTATGAGATGATAGAATCAAGCTTGTGCATATAATAGTAATTTTTTAAATGAATGCTTCTGATTTATTCAGTTTGATAATACCCTATTTCCAATAACTTATAAACTCATGTATATTTGAGAAGCCCATATCAATAATACAATGAATCATAGCAGATTCGTAGTAGATAAGGGCTTCAGCAAAATCTTTCTTTTTGTAGCAAAAGTATCCTAAATTAAGAGAACTCAAAGCAACTCCAAAATTATTTTTAAGCTATCTAAATAGCTTATATGCAAACGAATAGTGAAGTATGCATCTTCCTTCATCTAGACACTCAATTATATTAGATATTTAGGAATATTATTGTATATCACTTTATTTAAAAGATATTACTGATTGAAGTTGGTAAAATGTATCTTTTATTATTTGCATTTCCAAAAACATAGGATCTAAATCTTCCTATAAATTAACTTTTTAGTGTTATTCATTTTTTTGACAAATATTCTATCCCTTAGAAAGTTCAAAATCTAATTTATCGATTTGATATTTGCTTTTTTATCTAACATTTTAGCTAGTTTCTACCATTTAAGTTTTAAAGTCTGATTAAATATTTTAATATGAGATTTATTCACCACACCTTTCATTTCTTACAAGACTTTGTTCTTTTTCAATTCTGTTTTGCAAATAAATTGAATTACACTTTTCATAATTGCTCTCTTATTTCTAAAGTTCTTCTTAATTAAATTTAAATAATGTATCTTGGCCATCTTGGCCTTAGTTTGAGCGAAATAAATCAAATTTTGCCTCCTCATAATTTTTTTTTTATAGTAACTAAAAGTGAGTACTTATTAAGAATTTAGTTTAAGGGGATTTATCTATTTTTAGAGATTAATTTCCTTAGTTTGTAATTTTTCGCTTGCTTTACTTTTTTAAATCAAAATTAAAATTTTTGCTTGTTCCTTCAGTTTATTAAGTTTTTTACTATTGCTTTTATGTGTAAAACTAATATCTAAATTAATCTGTGTTCTAATTTATAAAAATTGTCAATTTTTACAAAGGGATTTCAACTTAGTATTGAAGAATAGCTGCGTAGTGCAAGGTTAAAATTAAAATTATTAATAAAACTACAGTGGCTTGAACGAAAAGAATGACAGCATAGTTTGTATCATGAGTTAAATTTATGACTTTAAAAATACCTGATATGTCCTCTCTTACTTTAGCTACCATTAACACTTATTTAGTAATCATTGTTTTATTCCAAACATTCTACGGAGATATTATTTGTAAAGGGTAAATTAAGCTCATACTTGTTTGTATATAAAATAAGATAGTTATTTAAAAATAAGTTTTTTTAGGATCATTTTAGATTGATTAATGCTTTAATTCATGCCAAGCAGACATTTAAATTCGAATTGTAAAAATAAATAACTATAAAAAACTTTAAATTGATAAAAAAGATAAAGAAAAATTAAATATGTTTTAATTTATTTACTATGGTTTTTAATTTTTTGTCCAAAACTGAAAAAATTGAGTCACATTTACATAAGATTCTATGTCGAATTAACCTGTAAGAGAATAATCTTTAGAATTCTACACTTATCTGACAAAATGACTATACTCGTTTTCATCATACCCCTCATTAAATTCAAGATTTTACCAAGGAACTATTGTCCTATCGTTTGCATCCCAATTTCTATGGTAGTAAACCTTATAAATATTAATTAAATATCATAAAAACAGAATAAAAAATTTATACTGTATTTTAATCTTAGTGAAATAAAACAGAGTGTGTATCAAAGTTAGAGCTTTGGTCTTAACGAGCAAAAAAATTATTTATGAGATTTGCTATTATAAAATCAACAGAAATGATGCTTATATTATTTCCCTAAGGATCGTCTATTCGAGCAGACGCTGTCATTATTGTAGTATGAGTAAAAAAATCTTAGTATGGTTTAAAAAACTGATTTCCTATTGAATTTAAATATGGTAATGATAAAATAACCTTTTATGTGTAACATTTTACCTGGATGTTGTAATGCATTTTAATACCATTCTCTGCATCTAGGATCATATGGTTCAGTAAATTGATTTCCCATACAATTTAAATAACTGACTGAAGACAAATTTGTTAATCTATTCAAAAAATATTTAATTTTTAACAAGACATAATTATTGTATTAATTACTATCCTGGAATTATTGTTAAAAGACTGTCATTAAATGTATTGTAAACGATAGAAATATTGATAAGATCATTCCTCCTTGAATACACAGTAGATTTAGCAAAGAAATAAAAATCCCAATTCTTATAAAATTAAAAAATACTTATTTTTTATTCCTATTTAAGATGAGAAATTAATTAGTAATACTTATCTTAATCTAAACTAGAACTCTGGTTGAAAACTATCATACGTAAAGTTAGTCCTATGGAAAAAAAGATCAAGTTTAAGGGAATATAAACCATCTGCTGCGAAGGCATCATAAATATATTATGGACATTTATCATGATTTAAAAAGGGATAAGAGCAGTTTTTATGTTATCTATTTTCGTTTTTTTCTGATTTATATATAAAAAATACATTTATTTTTAGAATAGATTCTATGAATAGTGTTTACACTTAATTTATTTGTTTATAAATTTGTAGTAGAGTCCTTGGTATACAATTAAGTCATTAGAAATCTGTTGTTTATTTTCATTTTATTTAGCTAAATGAGCATAAATTTTAATGTATATTTACCTTTTATAAATGGATTTAACTAACTAGTTTGTCGACATAAACTGAATTATGAAGTATTTGCATTTAATTAGTCTTTAGGTAGACAGAAGATAAATCCTCCCTTTATAATTGTAAATTAATACAATGTTATAAAACAATTTAAATAAATACCAATCTTTAAGATTATCATAAACGCTTTTGTAGTAAAGGATAAAAACTAAAGAGACGCCTATCGATATTGGTAAACTAACTGATAGAATCAGTTAAATTAGCATACGCATTTACTACAAATTTAGATTTTGATTCTTTTTCTTAAATTTTTAGTAAAAGTATACTTATTAGCTTTCTTATTGTTTTCTTTCTAAGAAAATTTGCTTTGATTATATAAGTTTTCATGTATTTCAATTAATGTTTGGTTTTTTCTTCTTTTAATATAAACAAAAATTAGATTACATAATTTTTGTTAAAATGTTGCTTTAAATTTTATTCAAATAAAATTTAAACCAACAATTAATCACAAAAAAATAAAAAAATATTTTAAACTACAATAAATAAACATACTATAATTCTTTACAAAATATGGTTTTTAATCAAACCACCTAAATTTTAAAGAATAATGTTATATATTATCTTTAGATATAATACATCTATATGTATAATCTCATAGATATTCAAGGTGTTAAGTAAAATGAGAGTATTTTTTAACATCATTAAAAAATAGATATTTAATAAAATAAATTAAGTGATTTGAAAATCAGAAGAATTACAGGTTTTTAAAAATTAGAAGTTAAAGAAATTTCATAGATTAGATTAAGAAAATAGAAGATTAGTTAGATAAAATTAGCTATTTTCGGATCTTTTATTGAAATCAATGAAGTATTAGAGTTATTAAATATCTTTTAGATGTAAAAATGGCTAGTCTTATTAGATATTCTTATATATTTATTAATCTTCTTTTAAATTTTAATCTTTAATTAGCTAAACATAGATATATTTCGAATTCAATTTATTTTAATTTCTAGTTAAATCTTTAACCATCTGCTAAGGATTCAGATTATTGTTTTAAGAATTTGCAAAAATTATGTACAAAGTTTTCCTGTTATTTTTGTTTGTTTTGCTATCTTTTTTAAAGAGTGTTAATTGATTACCTTATTAACTAGATTTTTTTAATGGTGTTTTGACTAAATCTCGTGGCATAAGTGTTTTGGCTGAATCTCGTGGGAATAATGACATGTTACTTGATTATAAGTCAAAACTTATGTAATTATTTTATGCTAATTAATATGAAAACTTTGGAATTTCTTCAATACAAAATTTCCATTGTTTAAACTTGTTAATAGGTAGAAGTGGTTATATTATACTCTTATTTTTATCTTAGAATGCTATAAAAGTGATTCTATCTTTTTCTCTGATAAATTTCTAATACATTTCTAAAAGAAAAGGAGAGATATAGTCTTTAAATTCTAAAGAAATACCCACTGTACCTTCAACTATTATTGCGATATCATAAACTTTTTTTATTTATTTTTAATCCATGATATTTATTTCTTTTTTTAAATTTTTAATAGATAGGCCACTTTTTAAGAAAATTTTGCTCAGATTTTCTAATATTTTTTTCTGTACTGTTATTTCTAAGTAATAGTAGTCCTCTAGGCATTACACATAATGCATGCAAGCATTTTTATAATTTTTTTTCATTTAATGTATAAAACCAAACAAATATTCTAATTTTCCTTCTAAAATGGAAGGAATTTTATCAAAATCTTGATCCAAATCTTAATTATTTACCTCTTAGTTGAAAGAAAAATTTAAGATTTCCTACTAGTTAGCAGGTGACTTTGAGATTTCTCCTAAAAATTGATTTAAATAAAATTCTGAATTTTTATTTTTTTATCCTTTTTGAAGGGTAATCATTTTTTTTTATAAATTTAAAAGCAAATTTTCAGCTTTTTCAATTTATTCTCCATATAATAAGATCTCGACATAATTGGTCTAAATTATCATCATTATTTCATCTGTAAATATTTGTTAATTTAATTTTTTTAATTAATTAACTAATTAAGTTCCTATTTCAATGTATAATTTTGCTTAATCAAGCCAAATTTTTTTCATTAAGTTGCTTTATAAAAAGTTTTCAAATATGTCTTGATTCAGTTAAAGATCCTTTCTATCTAAAATTACTTCTTTTATAGATACAGATTACAATATTAAGCTAACACAAATTATCACTATTTTTTAGTTTTATGCTTCTTCTTTGATGTTTAGCTAAATAAATCCTTTTTTCTATTAGTCTATAAAAGCATGAACATTTGGGAAACCCAATTAAATTATGCAATGCATCATAGCTAATTCATAATAGGAAATAGCTTATGTAAAATCGCTCTTTTTATAGCAAAAATATCCTAAATTAAGAGAGCTTAAAGCAATTCCAAAATTATTCTTTAATTATCTAAATATTTTGTAAGCAAAGGCATAATGTAAAATACATCTGCCTTCATCTATACCCTCATCAATATTTGTCATTTGAGAGTAGTATTGTATATCACTTTTTTTGAAAGATATGACTGATTAAAGCTGGTAAAAGGCTTCTTTAATTGTTTACATTTCCAAAAACTTAGGTTCAAGATCTGATTGCAAGTTAAATTTTTCTTAAGAAGGTATTCTACTCTAAATAGTCGTAATTCTTGATCTTGAAGCAGTTAGACTACTATCAATTATTTTTTTGTATTATAAGAGCTCATTTTGATTTTAACTTTCAAGGTTTAATCTCTAATTTATTATTTCTTAAAAATTATTCTCATTTTTTTAAATCATATTTTCATTTTCTGTTTTATTCTAAGTTGAACTTAATTCTTCAAAATATTTTGCATGGAATTTGCTATGTGCGCTCTATCGATTATTAAAGTTAGAGAAGCGTTTTTCAGCATTGCTGATAGTTTTGGGTATTGATGATATATTTAAGCTACCTGAAGGTGTTAAATCCTATTTTAAATCATCTCTAATCAACAAATAATTACTATTCTACATGTGTTTATTCTCAAAACTCTAATTATTAAAGTTGTTTGTTGATTTATCAATTTTTAAAGTAGAGTTATCAATTTTCTCATTTTTGCTATTTTCTTTTTTAGTTAATTTTAAATTTATTTTCTTTTCTACTTTTATTTCTAATTCGTTTTATTCAGACTTTTTATTTTATGAAGCCTTTTAGTATTTAAACTAATCTGTATTTTATATAATAAAAACTTTAAGCTATTCTATAGGTATCAAAATTTGATACTTTAATATTGCTGCATAATGCAATACTAGAATTATTATAATAAAAACAATAACGCCTACTTAGACACTAAGTATGATTGCATAATTAGAATCATGAGTTAAGTTAAGAACTTTAAATATTCCTTCCTAGTCTTCCATAATTTTTCCTACCATCAGAACTTATTTTTTTATCATAGTTTTGTTCCAAACATTCTAAGGGCTTACTATTTCTATTGGGTAAATCAAACTAACACTTTATTTATATTTGTAAAATTAAAATTATTTTTTTATTTATTTTGATTGAGAGTGGTTGAACAAAAGCCTTTTCAGCAATTTAAATATATTTATTTTGATTAAAAACCAAAAATTACTAAAATAAAATAAAATAAATATATATCAACCCCTCTAAATTAAATTAATACTTTAAATTTATAAAAAAAATATTATTATAAATGTTTGAGTATTTACTAAGGCTTATTATTTTTTGTCCAAAACTGATAGAATGAAGTAATATTAACTAGGGATCCTATATTGTATTAACCTTAAAGAGAATAATCCTTCGTTTCTTAAACCTATCTAACAAAATTATTGAATTCATTTTCAGTATATGGACCATATGTCTTATTGAATTCTAGATCTTACCATGCAGCTATTGTTCTATCGTTAGCATTCCAATATCTGTGATAATAAACCTTTATAATATTTATATAAACTATTTTAAGAATAAATTAAGAAAAAAATGATATATTTCTACTGTATTTTAATCTTCATGAAATAAAACAGAATGAGTATCAAAATTATTATTGATTGTGTTTTTATCTTACTCAACAAACAGCTGGTTGATCAGATTTATTATAAGAAAATCCACAGAAATAACACTCAAATTATTTCCTTATGGATCATCAATACGCGCTGAGCCTGTCATTACAGTTGTTTTTGTGAATAAATCCTAGTAAGGCTTATAAAATTAGTTTCCTTTTTTATATTTTAAGATAAAACTAATATGTTAATAAATAGTTCTACTTTAAAAATATATCAAGTTACCAGGATATCTCATAGCATTTTAATACCACCCACGACATCTTGGATCATATGGTTCTTTATATTAATTTCCCATACAATCCAAATAGTTAATAGAAGATAAATTGGTCAACCTATTCGAATATAAATCATTCCTTTTTTTAGTGGTTAATTTAAAAAAATAATTACTATCCTGGAGCTGAAGTCAATAAAGAATCGTTAAAAGAATTATAAACTAGAGATATGTTTATCAGGTCGTTTCTCCTTGAATAAATGGCAGATTTAGCAAAAAAGTAAAAGTTCCAATTCTAATTTTAAGATAAAATAATTTAATTAACATTTAAATATTGGTGCATTTTACTGATCTTAATCTAAATTATCCTTCAGGTTGGAAACTATTATAAGTAAAGTTAGTTCTATGAAAAAATAATTCAACATGTATTGAATAAATCCCTTGATCAAATGCATCATATATATATTCTGGACATTTACCATAAGCCAAATAAACATATGAACAGTTTTTATACTACCTACCTTCACTTTACACTATTTTTAAATTTAAAAAATTATAAATCAATATAACTGAGTAAAGTTCATTCATTATTTTACACTTAACTTATTTATTTATAAATTTATAGTAGAGTCCTTAGTAGACTATCAAGTCGTTTGAAATCTGTTTTATTAGATTACATAAATATGAAGTTAGCATTTGAATTATATACTTTTTGTAAGTGCTTCTCGATAATAAGCTTATCAACATAGACTAAATTATGAAGTATTTGCATCTGATTTGCTTTGAGATATTGTGATGATAAATCTTCCCTTTAAGATAATAAACTATGAAATTAAAACTAAATAGAATTATCTAAATAAATACCAATCTTAAAGGCTTGAATACACACTTTTGTAGTATATGTAGAAAACTATAATAACTCCTATCGACAGTGGTATAATTACTGAAAAAATTAAATGAATTAGCATACGCATATTTCCAATTGTATTGTTTATTTAAACAATATTTTAATTGATCTTATTTATATTCTGCTAAATTAATTAACTTAATTATTCAATTTTTTAATTATTTACAAATAAAATGCATTATGAAATATAAAAAATATATATTACATTTGCTTTTATTAGTTTTTAGGTATAATACTCAATATTTATGGGAATTAACCATCTTACCAACTATTCAAATAAAAAATAAAAAAAGATTTTTTCTATAAAGAAAAAATCAACCAAATCTGTTTATAATTTGAAAAATAATCTTTAATAGAATTTATTTTTTGTATTTTTAGTTTTTAACCTTGTTTATTTCGATTATCAAAATATTAATTTTCAAGTAAACCTTCATATATTTTTATTTATCTATTGTTAAAGAATGTTTTTTTAATTAAAAATTTCTTAACCTAGAATAAATATGGATGACATCAATCATATTCAATCTTTATCAAAAAGGTTTTCAAAAAATTTATTTTATTTTGTAAGTTTAAATAGAAATTTAGAAATAAAAATTATTTTACTTGCATTTAATTAGTTATTTTATACAATAAAATTAAATCCTCATTTTTAATTGTTAAAATAATTTTCAAAATTGTTATTTAATATTGAAAATTTAATGATCAAAATGAATTTTAATTATTATTAAATATTAAAATTTCATTTTATCACATAATTAAAGCAAAAATAATCAACAAAAGTTAAATACTTTTAAAAGCTCATTTTAATATAGAAAATTTATTAATTGTGTATTAAAAATTTTATACAAATATTTTCGAAAAATTAAAGAGTAAAATATATTTAAAAATATTTTAAATTATTCAACTTTATTTTAAAAATAACTTTATAATTTAAAGCATTCTTACTTTGAAATTTAGTATAACTAATTCAATTTGTATAAGAAAATGTTTTAAAAATTATAATACTTCTTATACATTATTATAATTATTATGAATAATTTAGTATTTGAATATATATTATAAATAAAATTATAATTAATCGTAAAATTGTTTTAGTTAAAGATTTTAAAAATAATAGGTTAGAATAATTTGTGAAGTTTTTTAATATTTATGATTTGGATTATAATTATTAAATTTAG
>JH719963.1:0-70800 GCA_000231845.2 Tetrahymena malaccensis 436
CCCAACCCCAATTTTCAAAAATAATTTTTATTTTTTTCTTAATGAATTATTATTTTGGTTTAAATAAAGTAATATTTTAATAAATGAATTCAAAAATGATCTTTTTTATGAAATGCATTCAATCATTCATTTTTAATAATAATTTTATTTTAAATGTTTAATAAAAAATATTTATTAATTATTTTCAAAACTATTAATTTAACTTTTTAAATGAATTAATTTCATTAAATTGGTTTGTTTTAAATTTTTTTAATCCAATCTTTTTTCATTTCTTTTAATGGCTGATTGATTGCTATGATGAATGATATAATGGAGAAAATAAATAATCTATTAATTAAGCAAATTTCAAAACAGATTATGAAAGATGAATAATTAATTAATCTATGAATCAAGCAAATTTCAAAACAAATAAATTATTTTTGATAAATTGAATTAATAGATTAAATAAGCGAGTAAATCTGTATGAATAGAAATATTTGAGCTGAAGTATATATATTACAAATCAAAGTCAGCTATAATAAAATCATATTGGTTTATGCGAGAGATTATACAAATAGGAGTAGGTTAATGCGGTATTAAGATTAGTGAAAAGTATTGGGAAATCATTTCTAGTGAAGTAGACATAGCTAGCAACGGCACAAAAAAATTGGAAGAAGATAAATTATATGACCAAATTAATTTAGATGTACATTATGAAGAAGTGCAATAGGATGTTTTTAGAGCTAGAGCATGTTTTTTAGATTTAGAAAGCCATGTAATAGATTAAATAAGCAATGGAGCCTATCGTGATCTATTCAGTGAATCCCTTTTTGCTAACCCAATATAAAGTAGTACAAAAAATATTTATGCAATTGGGAAATATTCTTTAGGAGAATTAATTCACTAAGAAGTCACAGATTTTATAGTTCATTAAATGGAAAAATGCGACTCAATAGATAGTTTTTAATTAGTGCATTCTCTTTGTGGAGGAACAGGAAGTGGTTTAGGATGTCTTATTTTAGATGAAATTTTTAATATTTAGAATGGATGCCAACTAATGGTTAGTTTCCCTTAGTTTCCTAGGTAGGATGTATCAAGTAATTTGTTAGAAATATACAACACAGTGCTAAGTTTAGACACCATAATAGAATTTGCAGATATGGCAATACCCTTCGATAATTAAAAGCTCATTAGTGTTTGCGAATAGTAGACTTGTTATATTGAGGAAATTTAATTCTCCCACCTAAACTACTTAGTTGCTCATTCAATATCAGGTAAATCTCCTTGCTTTCTCCTAAGATTTTTGTTATTAGCAATAAAATCTTATCATAGACTGCCATTTAAAAAATAGTTTCTTATGTAAAAGTAAATAGCAACCAAGAAGAAATGACATTTTTTTATTAAACTACTTTAAAAAATGTAACAAAAAATCAATAAAAACAAAATCATAAATTTAAAAACAACTTTTGAGTCTTTTTAAGAAACAAAAATTTCTGTAAGCTATCCATTTATCCATGAAGAAGAATTTTAAATTAGCAATTCAAATTTGTAAAAACTATAAATATATAATAGAACTTCAGGGTAGAAAAAACAAATCCATCATTATTATTATTGTTATTATGGTTGTTTTTATTTGTTTAAAAAATAAAAAATAAAAGTCTAGGTTTGATCAAACAAAACGATAAAAAAATTGTGTTTCAATATTAATTTAAATCAGCTTTTTTTAAAGATTTATCAGCAAAATTAAGTCTTAAAAATAACTTAGAAATTACAAAAAATTGAAAAATTAAACTTTTGTGGGATTATTTTTAATTTGTGGTAACAATATTTCCAAATTATATTAAATATATTTTTTATGAATAGGCCTAAGTGCTGGAATAAGATTTCCTGGTTAACTTAACATCAGCACTAGAAAATTAGCAACAAATTTGATACCTTTTAGGAGATATTCTTTTTTGTTGAATTAATTGTATCCTTTGAGTGGTAAAAATTTCAACCATGTAAGCTCCTTTACTGAAAGAGAGCTAGTTGATTGCTTTTGGAGACTAGATAATACATTTCTTAGCAACATAGAGGAGTAAGAAAAATTTATGACTTTATATGGCCTATTTAGAGGTAGAAATATTTCAACTGGAGAAGTTGAATAAAGCGTCAGTTAATTGCTAATGAATAAAAGAAAAAATAAAGAATTCTCAGAATGGATAGAATCTAGCATTTCATTGGCATACTGCGACACCCCACCTAAAGGAGCAGTAAATTCCGTTTAAATTCTCTCAAATTATGCAGGAATCCACAGAGTTTTTACAGATCTGGTTAATAAATTTAGATAATAATTTACAAGAAAATCATATCTCCATTACTATTTGTAAGAAGGTATGGAGGAATTTCAATTTTCAGAAGCTTTGAGCAACCTAACAGAGACATGCTTTGAATATAATCAGTACTCTTAAGATGTACTTTTTAATTAAGACGATTCTTCGGTTGAAGAATGAAAAAACAGAAATCAGACAGATCATAATCTAATATTTACCTGCCTACTTACCTACTATTATATTTAAATCAATATTTAAAATTTTCCAAATGATAACAAATTCAAAATTTAAATTTAATAAGACTATATAAAATTCTACCTACAATTAATTAATGGTGGCTGGTAGTGAATTACTAGAAAATGTCTAAAGTATTTGCATATGTTGTTTATAACTTAAGAGTAAATGATATGCAGATGTGCTATTTTGTAAATAAGAGTAATAAATAAATAAAAAGTATATTAAAATCTTATTTTTAAAATTATAATTTAAATCAAAATAAAATTAACAAGACTTCAAAATATTGTAATAAACTTGAAATAACTAATTAAATTAAATTAGAAAATATAAATTTAAATGTTTTAAATTAGTTTGTATAAAGAAAGTATTTTTTATTTAACAATTAAATTCTTACAAATAATAGGAATTAATTAGTAAATGCTTGTAGTTAGAATTAAAATAATTTAATTTTATATTAGATATGATAAAAATATTGTTAATTTGACTAAAAATTAATTTAAAACGTTTTAATAGATTAAATTAAAAAAAAAATAATTATTTTTTTATTAAATTAAAAAGATAATTTTAAACAATTTTAATCTTATTTAAAAATGATATTTTGATATATTTTCTATAAATATTATCAATATATAAATACCAAAAATTTTACATTAAATTGATACTATTTAAAAATTCATAATTAAGTAATTGATTTAATTCTTTAGTTGTTTTATGAATTTATTTAAAAATAAAGATTTTAATCATTTCCTTTCATTATTTTTCTACCAGAAAAAATTTATTTTTTATCAAAAATATTGATTAATGCTTCATTTAAAAAAATTATAAAATTGAGTTGAATATTTTTTTAAATTTTTAATTAAAGTAGGATTTTTATTTAATTTTATATTTAAAATTAGTTTTAATCCCAATATAGAAAAAAATTAAGAAACATCATTTATTATATGGAGTAGCAGAGCCATAATATGATTTGCTATCTGATTTAATAATGAGTAAGAAATAAATAAATAAATTTTGTTTTAAATAATTGGCGTGCTTGCATATCTTTCAACAAAATAAATATCTTTAAATTTTAATTAATATATCAAAAATATCAAAAAAATGTTAAGTAGAATACCTCTTAGAAATTTTTCTAGCTCAAAGTTTACTCCTATTCATACTTAAATATGTGTTATAGGTGGAGGTACTTCTGGTTTGAACTTTATATCTTAGTTACTTCATTAAAAAGGAGTTAAGAGACATCAAATCAGAGTATTCGAACCCTCAAAGCACCATTTTGACTAATTTAGTTGGAATATGGTAGCAGGCGGCTTTTATGATGCTTCCTTAACAGTTAAAAAAAACTCTGATTTATACAGCAAGTGGATTAACTTCAACAATTCTAAGATTGTCAAGATAGACCCAAAAAGAAGTGTTATTGAAACTAATGAAGGAGTAGAGTACAGTTATGAACATCTTATTATTGCTTCAGGATTGGAGTGTGATTATTCTTAAATTAAAGGTAATCAATGAACGAATAAAATATAATCATTTATATTGACACAAAGCTTTTTATTTAAAAAAAATAATAATTACATTTCACAAGAAGCACTGTTAATGTTAAAATTATCTATATCTTAGCCTTTAATTATACTGTTTGATATGATATATTTTACATTCTTAGATAAGTAGACATTTTGATAAAAATTAATATAAGCATATTAATATCAAATTAAAAAGTAGATCTAAATTAATTAATAAATAAAAAAGCAGTTTTTGAAAGATTTAATTATTTATTTTTTTATATTAAGCGGTTTTTTATACAAATATAATTAGGTGCTTAAGAAGCACTAGAGAGTGTAGAATGTCCAGTAGGTACTGTATACGATTACAATTACGCACAAAAATTTAATGAACTAGTCTAAGAATTTGGTGGAGGAAAAGCAATCTTCACTGAACCCTCAGTCCCTTTTAAAAACTAGGGTAGTCCTTAAAGCATTGCATATCTTACTGAGGACAGAATTAATAAGAAGGGAGTCAGATAAACTACAAATATTGAATTCAGAAATGAAAGCACATAGTTGTATCCTCAACCTAAGTATTCATAGAGCTTGGAAAGAATGTTGAATGCAAGACAAATTCAATATGTTTAGAACTCAAGATTGGTAGAAATAAAACCTGCTAGCTAAGTCGCAGTTTTTGAAAATATTTAAACAAAAGTCAAAGAAGAAATCAGATTCGATCTTGCACACATAGCTCCTCCCATGAAAACTCCTGATTTCATCAAAAACAATCCTTAAATATCAGATAATTCTGGTCTAGTTGATGTTAATCATTAGACCTTATAGCATAAAAGATATGATAACATTTGGGCCTTAGGTACATATTTAATTTTTATTTTTTATTTATTTAGTTTGATAAATTTTTAATGGCTAAATAAAATATAAAGAATTTCAGCAAAAACCCAAAATATTTATAAATAATTAATTTATTGAGCAAGATAAATAAAGAATTTTTAAGGATTTAAACATTAATTTAGATAATTGCTTGTAAATATTTATAATTTTTTAAATGTTTTAAAACAAGCACAAAAGAAAATTGTCTAATCTCTTCTCAATTCAAAAATCAAAGCGAGTTAGTTTTTAAAAAATAAACATCTTATTTTTTTTATTGAATAAAAATTGTTAAATGAAGAATTATTTTTTTTATCAGAAAATGATACTGTATAAATTCTTTATTTATTTTTAAAAGCAATTATTGAATAAACAGAGAGAAAAATATTAGAATTTTTATTAGTCAAAAATATTTATTTTGAATTAAGATTAAACATAAAATACTAAAGTAGATATTTAGTTTGATTTTAATAAAGCATTCTAATTAATTTTTTTTAATAAAAACTTACTTTGTTTCAAATCTTTCTTATAGAATTTAATTAAATTGAACAATTAAATATTTTGGAAAAATAGAAAAATATTGATTACTTTACTTACAGAAATTTGAAGCTTTTATTTTTATTTTTCTTTAATAGCAAGCAAACTAAAACGAGTTACACAAATAAAATTTAGAAATTATTTATTTTTAAAACCTGGAATTAATTAGTTGTCTGTAATGAATTTTTAAATAAATGGAATAATATAAAACAAACAATTATTTATGTTTTAAAAAAGTTTAAATTAAGAAATTATTTTCAATTTATTAGGTGACTGTGCTAACTTGCCTACAGCTAAAACATTTGGTGCAATTATAAGCTAAACTCCTATACTAGTCAAGAATATTACTCATATATTGAGTGGATAAGGTTTAGTTGTTCCTCATAAATATAATGGTTATACGAGCAGCCCTATTTTTGTAGGTGAAGGCAAGATGATTTTAACAGAACACAAATATGATTAGGAAGTTTGTGAAACTTTCAGTAAGTAGCAAGAAAGACCATCATCTATTATGTTTAAAGCGATTAAAAAATTATATCCTTGGTTTTACTGGAATTGGATGCCAAAAGGTTTATGGATTTGAAAATAAAATATGAAAAAAAATTTGTTATAATTTAATTTTACTGGATATATGTATGTTTATTTTATATAATTAAAATAATACTATCATCTTTTTGCCCCTAATAATAGATTATCGAAAAAGTCTTTGAAAATTGCAATTTATAAAAATATAACAAAATTTTTGATTTTCTGATGATTAATAATTGTCTATACAAATAATAAAAAAGAATTTAATAAGAATAATTTTATTTATCACTAATTTAAGCTTGTTTTTTTTTAAAAAACAATAAACCAGTTATTATTAAAATGTTAATTTAGTAAATGCTTTTGCTAAATACTTTCTCTAATTATGGATAAAAAAAAGATTAGAAATTTGATTATTTCATTACTTAGAATGATAAACGAATAAGTCTATGCATGCATGAATGCTTAAATGAATGAATAATAAATATATTGAATTTACATTTAACCTTAAGCAAAAATTTATTTTCAGTAGAAAATATATCGAATAAAAAGATTAGACTTTCTTACTAGCAAAAAATAAATATTAAGAAAGATAATATTACAAAAATAAATATTGGACTTTTTTAACTTTGATTAAATACTTATATAAAAATAGGGTAGATCCAGATTATTTTAAGATACATTTAAATGGCTTTATTAAAATTTTTTATTATCTCCATTTTTATTTTAATTAATCTTACAAAAATAATTTATTTTAAGAAATTTGATCTTAATAAATAAAATTAGATTCAAAGAGCTGCTTGAATCAACAAAACTTCTTTGCCCAATTGAAGAAAAGAAATTGACAAAATAATTAATTTATTATTTTTTGAACAATTGAAGATTTTAAAAAATACATTACTTGATTATTAATTTACTGATTAATTTTTTTGATTTCTAATTTACTTTCCTACAACTTTTTTAATTAGTTAATTAATAATTGAATGATTTAATGAGAGTAATAGTCAGTGTTTTCTTGATTGCATGATTCACTTGATGGACTTAGCTTCTAAAAACTCTTAATATAAAGACTTAATTATTAAATTTTACAAGTGATAAATTATTTGACTTATTAATTTATTGATTGATTGAATGAATGAGTGAGTGAGTGAGTGAGAGAGTGAATAGCTATTTCTTATTTATAGGAAATCTTATCAAAAAACTATTTTGAGATGCAATTTGATATTGAATAAATTACATAAAAGAAAACTAACTTAAAAATTAAAGAAACAATTAGCAAACAAATTTTTTAAGAAAAGCTCATCAATGAATAGCAATGATGAGGGAGCGAAACCCGTTTTGGGTTTGAGTGAAAATGAAAATAATTTAGAAGATAAACTCAGAATCGAAATACATAATAAGTTAGTTAAACATTTAGCATTCCTATTTTTTATTGTTAGTTTAGTCAACTTAATACGGCATTTGATATTTTAAAAATTTATTATTATAATTATATGTGATTTGATGCATACCATACTTCAGTTTTTGCTTCAGGTTATGATCAGGAAAAAGAAAGTGAAAACCTTGCAAAATGCTAACTTTGCCATTTTTTTATAAACTTTAATCTACATGGCCTACATGATTTGTAATTATTTAGTTGAAAAAAATATAAAGTAAAATGTTTGCACAAGCTCTAATTATAGTTAAAGTAAATACAGTTAGCTCAACGATGAACAATATTAGAGTTAAATATTTTCAGCAGGCTTTTGCGATGAATAAGTTAATTGGTATTTAGTCCAAGGATAAATTATTTATTTCTATCTCTATGCTTAACAGAATTATATTTTCTCACTATTATTAATTTTTATCAACTTTCTTGCTGGACTGCTCTGCTACAAAGAGTATTTATGGACACATATTTTTCTTTTAGCAACTAGTTTATGCATAATATATTAAAAGAGAGTTTATTTGACATAAATTAAGCAGCAATCTGCTTTGTTTGAATTTATATTCTAAAAATACTAGTTCTGGCTCTAGTTTGTATTTAAATACATGCAAAACAATGTATTCTTAGCTTAGCTCTCTTCTCCTTCTGAACATAAACTTCAGTAACAAAATAACAAACTAAGCCAGCAATCCTAAATAGATATTTAATAATATTCAGGGTTTAGCAGGTATTTCATGGAAAACAATAAAGCTTTAAGAAAGCTTAAAAAAAAGCCATCAATTACTTACAAATGCCCATAATATTCAAATAATAAGAAGGTCTTAGATTTTCCATTTTCTAATCTTAAATTAAAGTAATAAATGCCTAACTTTAAAAATGAATATCTAAGCTTATTTAATTGCTACTTAAGTAAATATGCCTTGCGTAGCATAAACTAGAAAGATAGCATTTTCTTTTAGAATCCTTGCAAGAGTTTTTAAGAATCTAGATTGTCTTTCAAAGATCAGCAGAGAGCAAATGGAGTTTAAAATTTAGGAAATAGTGCAAACAATGATTAGAATTATAATAATAACAATAATAATTTAAACAATATAAATAGCAGGTTACAGACAAACTAAAATATTTAGCATACTTCTCACATTTAAACTAATTAAAATGAAGAAACAATACAATTTGACTCTCATCCTATTCATTTCTCCTCTTACAACCAGATAGCCAATCAAAACAAGAATGGCTCTCACCAATGCATTTACTTATTGTAAAATAGCTCTATGTAGCACATTTAATATGAAAGTCATCATAAATCTAACTTAAAAAACGGAAATTACAACACAAATCACACAAATCCTAGTTATTTAAATGGTAAGTAAACTGCTTAAAATTCTATTCTGAAACGCAACAATCTATGCTAAAACAATCTGAATTTAAATAGCAATAACAACACTGATAGGAAAAATAGCCTATTATTGCAAGGTTATAGTAGTCCGTAGGTTTTGAACCCTCTTTTTAATGAATTAATTGGAGTTAAAACTGTGGAATAGACAAAAAATAAAGTTATACAGGATAAAAATAATTGCGTTAATAACGTTGTGAGCAAAAAAGAAGTCAAAAGCACAGAATCACCTTTAAAATGCATGGAAGGTGAATCTTTGATGGCTATTTTAATGAAGAATCTAGAAGAATTGGAATAAAATGAAATGTAGGATAAAAAATAATCTGCTGGCTTTTAAAGCAAATTTCTTGATAAATAATAAAGCTAATAATTAACGCAAGAAAGTAAGTTAGGTGATAACTAAAATATCTATATTTTTTAAAGGACAGATAGCCAGATCGAAGACTTAAGCAGCTCTCCTTAGTACATTTAAGTCAAATTTATAGAATGTGTTTACGAAGGTAAATGCTCTTATTTAATAATGATGGAGGAATTAAAGAAAAATATTTCAAGTCCTAGTATAGAAAATAAATTATTGAATAGCTCTTCCCAAGAGCAAAAAATTAAAAGTGATAATTTAAAAATAAAAACTTTCAAATAAAAAATAATATCTAGTCTTGCGCATGAGTTAAAAACTCCTTTGAATTCAATAATCTCATAAATAAATCAATTGCTGCTTAACAGAAATCAAGAGAGTGTGAATTTAAAAAGCAAAGATATTTAGATTTTAAAATCTAGCGCTAATCTATTAAATTACAAGATAGAAGATCTGCTTAATTACTCTATGTATATGAAAGGAGAAAACAAATTGAATCTAGAGAAATTTTCAATCTTAGAAATTGTCAATGAAATGATCGAAATATTTAAACCCCAAGCTAAGTTGAAAAATCTCTACTTTCACTCGAAAATTACTCTTTTTCAAACATCACTAAAGAAATCCCTTGAGCTTAAAAACTGCAAAAACTCATCCCCTTAAATCGATGCTGTCATTGATCAAGTAGAAGAAAATTTAATCTCCTCTCCTTTGAAAAGCATGGAAAACAAAGTAGTTTAAAAATATGAATTTTGCCCTGTTGAAGATTTTAAGAAGAAATTTGTTTCACTTAAATTTATGAGTGAAAAAGTAATTAACACTCCAATATCAGATATTTACTCAAATACTTCTGAGAAATTATCTCAACATTAACCATAAAATGAAGTTAGAGAATAATAGTTACGCCCATCATAGTGTGCTAGTAATAACAATGAATATAACCAGTACTCTTCAAAGAATACAGTATAGAGTCCTCTCAAACAGCAAGATGTTTATGTCAGAAGTGATAGGAAAAAGCTTATTTGCATTTTAACAAATCTGTTGACTAATGCATTGAAATTTACATTCAAAGGAGGAATAAGCTTCACTGTGAATTAAGTTGATAAATATAACTTTGAGTTTTCAGTCTCAGATACTGGCATTGGTATTGAATAAAAACTTGTTAAAAGAATGAACAATATTAACATAGAAGATTATGACACGATTTTTATGAATGATCAAGACGAAGAATCCTTAAATGAGCAAGATATTTCTGAAGAACTGTAAGAAATTAAGGATTCTAGAAATTTTAATTAAAACAATAGTAGCATTAAACAAAATATGCCTTATAAATAAAATTAGAAAAGGGACTAATGCTAGATAAAAATGGATGCATTTGCAAACAAAGAAAATAATGAATTGGAGAAAAAAAGCAGAATTGAGGAGAGTGCTAAAAAGGAATTAAAACTCTCTTTGTTTTAGTAAGAGTCTTAGAAAATAAAACTTTAACAAAATTAATAAAAAAATGAGAGTGCAAAAAGTGTTATTGAAGTAAAAGAAGCATGCAGTATCAATGAAAGCTTGCAAAATACCTCTAAAGATGCTAGTCCTTTTTAATCAGATAATAAAAAAAGTAGTCCTACTGCCATTAAAGAAGATAAAAATTGTTGTTCTATTAGATTAATAGAAAATAATGATCAGATGAAAAAATCAAATGTCAGTTCTTTTTCCCTTTAAAATTAAAAATAGTAAAAAAACCAACATTATAAATCGCAGCCTAGTCTCTACAATTTCCAAAGAAATTGTGGAATAGGAGTTAAAATAGTAAAAATTTTAACTTCTTAACTAAGCTCAAATACTTAAAATTTGAAAATCAAATCTAAAGAAAATCTAGGTTCAACTTTTACTTTTACTTTGGAAGATCAGTCAAGAACAAAAGCAGCTATGAGCTAATTTGTATTATCTGATAGAAATATTAAAAAAAAGAATTTTTGTACCTCAGAAATTACATCTAGGTAAAATTAGCCAAATTATACTTTGACCCACCCGTACAAAGATGAAATCATTTTATCAGACAGTAGCTTAGAAAGTCATGAAGACATCAAATCCCAATATATAGCATAAAAAAGTAATACAAATAGATCCTTTAATTCGATTGCTGAATTTGTTGACTATTAAAAGTACGATTAAAATGATGGATGCTACACCCCAAGATAATATAATCACGAGAATGTGAGAAAATGCAACTACAAGAAAAATAAATCAGATTTAGATTTTCTGGCCAACCAAAATCTTCTGAATTCAAATTCATTAAAATTACAAACTCTCCTTTCAAACAAAAGAATTCTGCTAGTTGATGATATGCCTTTCAACATACAAATACTCAAAAATTATTTAAAGGGAGTTGAAAACTTAGAAATAAAAGAGGCATTCAACGGAATGTCTGCAATCGAATAGGTTTAGTAAGAAAATTTCGACCTCATTCTTATGGATATAAATATGCCTTTAATGGATGGAATAGAAGCAACATTTAAAATAACTGAATTAATTAAATCAAATCAAATTTAGCCAGTGCCTATCATAATTGTGAGTGCATATACTGCAACTCAAGACATATAAAACTCCCTTAAATCTGGAGCTGCTGGACATGTTTCTAAGCCAATAAGCATAAAAAGTCTGATATCAGAAATCAACAAGGTTCTAAATACTTACTGAAAATATTTCAAATTCTAAGCTCTATAGAGTGGAATAAACCTTCAAAAACATTTATTTATAAAAAATATAAAATTGGAAAATAGTTTATTAAATATACTGAAAAAATAACTTTAAAGTTAAAATAAAAAAAAATAAATTTTTTGTTTTAAATTAAACAAATAAATGAATCACTAAATCAAAGATTAGCCAAAATTTTCAACATGTTTATTTTTAAAGAATAAATAAAAACGAGAATAAATCTTGATATAAATAGATAGATAACTTGTGAATTATTTCAGAACATAAACCGAATATAAAGAACTAAAAAACAAATTTAAATTAATATTTAAAAATAAATAAATGTAAAATTGCTATATTAATTAATTAAATTATAATAAATGAATAGATAAAAAGAAGTAAATTTAAATAAACAAAATTATTAATTAATCATCTTATAATAAATATTTATCTCTTTATTGTTTGCTTATTTATATTTTTACTTTTAATAAAATTGATAAAATCATCCAAAATAGTTTAAATTCATTTTATCTATTTTTAGGTTTACTTTTTTCAAGATAAATTAGTATTATTAAAATACTGAGATTTCATTTAAAAAATAAATTAATTTAATATATTTTTTTAAAAGATAAAAATGTTTATTTTTGTTTCATTTCATATACATTTTTAAAAGAAATATTTTTATAATAAAATATAATCATGAATTCTAGTCCGTTTTTTAACTATATTTTAATAATAAAGTTGATTTGTTTTTGTGTTAAATTTTAAAAGATTTCAATGTTAAAAATAATAAAATAAATTTAACTAAACACTCTTTCTCAGAAAAAACTTTTATGAAATACTCATTTTGAAGCTTGTTTCTAAATTTATATAATAATTTTGCTTAAGTAGCTATTTTATCTATCTTTTAAAAGTAATAAGTTTTATTTGTTCTTTTAAAATTCTTTTTTATATGATTGTTTACACAATTAATTTTCTTAATTTGTTCTAAAACACTTTTCTTTGACTTTCAATTTTTATTTGATTAAAAACTGCTAAAGAAATGTACTTTTATTTAGTTTTTATTTTAATATGATTATATATCAGCCTAAATATATTTTTAATTAATTAAAACAGAATAAACTAAGAATAAATTCTTTGTAAGATTTTTTATTTTTAGTTTGCAAAAAATTAGAGATAATTAATTTGAACCTTACTTCCTAATAATATTTATGGTATAAAAATTTTAAAACTCTGATTGAAAGGCATATTTTATTTTTAACAAATAACACTAAAAAATTAAATGATTTTTTCAATTTGCTTTCAAATAATATTCAAAAAAATTTTATAATAAATGCCTTTAAAAAAATAACAAGAATTTGATAGTAAAATTTGTTACAATATTTTTGATGTTCATTTTTTAGAGTTGAAAAGATATAAAGATATATTTACATTAATTAATTATTTATTTATTATAATATATTATTTTATATAATTTTGTTAAATAATAAAATTTTGTTATTTAATTTCACTAAACTTCAAATTGGAGTTTTGTTATTTTAGTAGAAGTTTACTTTTTCTTCAATTTATTTCATGAGATTTAAGCATAACTCTTCTTCGTAGGGGAAAGTTACTACTTGAGCGCTAACAGGTAATCCTGCTGTGTTTTTAATATGCTTTTGAATCAACTTAGTGATGTTATCATTGTGTTTACAATTGTCATAGGTTTATTCGTTTTCTTATACTGTAGTGATTGGCAAGACTCCAGCAGAAAAGTTAAGAGTGTTCCAAATATGAGTGTAAACTGACCCAAATATAATGAATTGGGGAGATAAACCATGTCCAAAAGCTGGAAGAGGCTATCCTGGAGTTACTATTGCATCTATTTTTAGATTTTCAAAGTATTTGATGATTTCTTCTCTTTTACTATTAATTTTTCCACAAATGATCATAAAATCCTCAGCTGATCTGTTTGACTTTCCATACTCCATCAAGTCAGCACTCCTGAATTGCTTTGTTTTGCGTAGTAACCAAACGATGCACTTTTTAGCAAAACTACTTAAATTCATAATGAATTTAATTGAATCATACTCAGCTATATATTCTTCCTCCTCTAATTGATCTAGATATCTTCTGTTATTGTCTGAAGATAAAACGTTGAAATATAACTCAGTGATCTCCTTTTCAAAGGGAAGTTCTATTGGAACCAGTTCGTGTCCTTATTCTCTCAGGGCTTACACAGATATATCTACAGCTCTCTAAAATGAAGGACTAGCCTCAAATGTTTGCAAGTTTTTTATGTAACCAATGCGATATTTCTTGGATCTGTCCTAATATTTTCTCATGTCGAAACCAATTATGGGTTGATAAACTCCTTTTTAAGATGCCTTTTAGCTTTATATGAATTGCTCATCGGTTATCACTTTCATGCCAATTGCAACATCATCGACAAATCTTGACATAGGACCAAGAGAAGTACGAATAGATAACTGACCAGCAATGCAATTTGACACAAATCCAAGTCCTTTGAAAGGAGTTCTACCACTTGTTGGCTTGAATCCTACTACACCATTTAGAGAGGCAGGGATACGAATTGAACCTCCAATGTCTGTGCCGAATCCTAAAGGAGAACATCTTGTAGCTAATAAAACAGCTTCACCCCCAGAAGAGCCTCCAGAATATCTAGACTTATCCCAGGCATTACATGTACGACCGAAGAGACGATTATAACAGTCTGAAGACATATTTAATTAAGGAATATTAGAACGGACTAGAGGAATGGCACCTGAATTCTTAATTAATTTAATTATTAAGGAGTCTTCTTAGACTATTTTATCTTTACGAGAGATACATCCAACAGTGACAGCAAATCCCTTCATTTCTATGATATCCTTTATTGAGACGGGGACTCCAAACAAAGGTTTTTGATTGTAAAGCTCCTCTATTGAGCTGTTAGTATTAGAATTATCTTAACCGTTATTCTACTGCTAGTCCTCACCATCTTCACTAGCAGTAAGTGAAGAAGAGGATGAAAGGATGGAAGAAATTTAATTCTTGTCATTTTCACGAAGTTTTTGTAGAACTTAATCGCATTCTCTAGCGAGCTAAATAGCTTACTCATAATTCATCTCGGTAATAGCTTTGTATTCATGACCAATAGTTTAGCATCTGATAGCAAAAGCATTGACAAGATTTTCGCTTGTAACTTCTCCCCTTTTAAGCATTTAGGCTAAGTTAGAAGCTGAAGAACTGATAATTTTTTCAACTTGATCTTACCCAAAGTTGAGTTAGTCGAGTGAAGGAATTTCAAGAGATTTGACTTTGTTGTCTCTGTTTTTTTGGTATTAAGCAGCTATCTATTCGATCTAGGCATTTCTCTTTTTCTAAGAGCGGTTTTTGATGTACTTTATACTCTTGTTAAGACCGTAAAGAGCAGTTAAAACAGTTAAAGTACGAGTTAAGTTGGGGTTTCTAGCAAAAAAGCCAAGTGTGCTTTCAGATTGAGATAACATGATTTGACAAAATGAATTTTCTAAATAAATAGATTTTGAATGTCAAAGATTTAAGATTTATGCTTTTAAGATATATTTAAATAATTATAATTAGGAAAATTTGATGATAATTTTAAACAGAGTGAAAAGTAAACTTCAATGCAATGAAAGTAAATTCATTGAAATATAAACATTTGTAGAATATAAAGAATTTGATAAATTAAGTATAAAGGATATCTTATTTGACTGACATCATAAACTCTAAATATGGTCTATAATAAGATATATAAAAGAAATTAATAAAGGGAGATCAAATCAACTCAAAATCTTTCCAAAAATTATTCTTAGAACAATTTCAGAAACTTAGGCTTTACCTCAAATGCAATTAAAAATTTTAATTTCTCTCAAATGTAAAGTGTTTTGTGATTTTTTTCCCTCTAGCTTAATCAAAGTAGAAAGGTAAATAAAATATTCAAATTTCTATACAAAATTAGTAAAAATTCACATATTAGTTCAAAATCCATATAAAATGTTTGAAATTTTTCAATCTTTCTTCAAATAAAATGGTTTAAATAATTTTTTTCAAATAATGCTCAATTTTATCAAATATTTTGATAATACTGAATGTATCTGTCAAATAATATTTTTTTTCTTTAACATATTTTTATGGAACAAATTTAAATAATTTGGGTAAGATATTTATTTATCCATCTAGTGATGCAATCAATATAGATATTCATTAAGAACTATCACAAATAGAGAAAGAAATTAGATTTTTGAATATTCCTAGGAAAAACATTCTGACTAATAAAAGAATTAACTATTTTAATGACCACCTCTGTTATTCTTAATAATTATAAAAGATATTTAACATTTTTGTTAAAAATTCTGATTGACATACAATTCCCTAAATTTTAAGTTCATTTATGTGTTTATAATAGAAAAAAAGGCAGCATCGACTTTTATTAAATGCCTACACGATTAAATCAAGTTACATAATTCTCAAAGAAAATAAATTCTTGTAATAAATTTTAATTATATTTTTACTAATGCTTCAACATATACAAATTTAAACCCTTATAGAATAAATAAATAACTTAATCAATAAAATAATCAAAAAAGTTGATAAATTAAATAAATAAATTAGTCCATTAAAGATATTTTTTTTGTTTAGAAATAGTAATATAAATATTTTTAATTTTTACATTATTATCCTAAATATAGCTCTAAGAGATACGAAACTAAAGTCTAAATTATTTATTAGCATATTACTAACGCTGCTTAACAAATGTCAAATATATTTTTTTTAAATCAAATATCTTCATTATTAAAATAAAAAAAATAATTCAATAGTTTTTTCTTTGATATTTATAATTTTAAGCTTTATAAATTAGAAATCACAAAATCAAATCTTATTTTTAGTATTTCGATAACCATGAAAATTTCAATTTCTAAATCAAAGAAATTATCTTTCAATATGTACGAGAATCACCATAAAAAGAGAGCTAAATAAGTAAAGCTTTTTATAACTCTTAAATGAGCATTTATTTTTGCTTGTATTTTGAGTAGTCAATAATTGATTGATTACGCACTTAACTGCTTGCTATAATAAGTCGTAATTTTTTTATATTATGAGTATCATTCACGCAATTACTTGTTTAATATTTTCTTTTATTAATTTAAATTTTGGTTTAGTTACTATTAACTTTTAATCAGATTGACAATGTAATTAAATCAATTTTTATTTTGAGTTAAGTGTAAATTAATTTATGAAAAACTTAGAGCTTATTAATATTTTTATTTGAATTATTTTTAGTTATTTTTAGAGGTAATCAAAGCATTACTTTTGTTTTCTTATTTCAAATACCTTTATTTTTTTCATATTACAACATTTAAACACTTCTATTGATTAATAATACTTACTAAACCATTTTTCTAATAAATCAAACAAATATTATAGTCTAATTTATTTCTTTAAAATAAAAAATTATTTTAATCTAACGAGTCAAATTATTTTTTATATAATCATAAATAAAATAGTTAACTAAAAAATATCTAGCTTCTAATTAGGGTGTGTTAATTTTGATGTGTGCTAACATTCATTTCTAATATCTTAAACAATACTTGCCTTTAAAAATACTTTGATTTATCACTAACTTTGAATGATGATGTATTAAATAATTAAATTGTGTCATTTTGATTTCATTTTTTATAATAAATTATTTAACAGCAATCTTAAATAATCTTTTATACATAAACCATCGATGCATCCAATCAAATATCATATTGAATACATTTTTAATTTATTTTTTCTAACTTAAAATTTATCATTTTAGTCAATTATCAAACAATACATTTTTAATTCACTGTTAAGTAAATTGAGTGAGCTTTTGCTTTTATTTTTAACAAAAATCCCCAAATTAGATCAATAAAATAAAAAGTAAAAATAGTTATTTTGTAGTTAAATTAATATAAATAATAAAATAAACATATTTTATAATTTAAGAGTCAATTAGTTGATATATTTGCTTAAAAAATAGAAATCAATTAAAAACATGTTATTTTTTAATTAGGTTTAGTAATCTTAATTTAATCTAATAAAAATATGTTGAAATAAATTTATATGAATTGTAAAATCTAATTCTCAAATATTCAATTCGAAAAATGAACCTCAATAAGAATATAGAAAAAAAAAGTTCTTCAAATTAGAAATACATCAAATGGCATTACTTTTTTTAAGAAAATAAAACAATTATCATAAATAAATACTTTTTACATAATTTAATCATTGTAAAAACCAATCTAAAAATTAATTAAATTACATTTTATTTGTTAAATTTATAAAAAATAACTTAATTTTCAAAAAAAAAATTTATGAGAAAAGAATTTCTTATTGAAATTGAAATATTTTTAAAAAATATTTATTTGTCAAATAAAAAGCGAAGTAAAACAGAAAAAAATCTTTTAAGACAATTATTTATTTATAAATCTATTCAATTAAAAAGCCTTTCAAGTCTTTAATTTTACTATAAATTTGTATCTTTTTAATTTTCTAAATCAGTTTATCAATCGACACCCATGAAAGTTACAATAATTTGATAGAGATTAGCAATTGGGAATCCATGGCCAGCACCACGGAGAGATAATCTAAGGTGCTCTTTATAAACCTCAGATCCTTCCATTTAAATCATAACTGGTAAGTTTTTAACAGCATTCTTTTCAACATCTTTGTAAGTAAACTATCCTACACCATATAATACATTAATATTGTTCATGTCTGGGATAGCCATAACTTTAAGGCCCAAGACGTTATTTAAAAGACCACCTGCTCTTTTTAAAATGTCATTGATGGAGACATTAATTTATGCAGGGTTAGGAATATAAGCATCTAATTTGTGTGAAGTGCTGTTGCTACCAGAAGAATATTCGATCCAGAATTTATCAAAAGCATCTTAAGGCATATCAACTCTTTAAATAAACTTGTTAGTAAAAATAGGAAGGGGGAATTCTATTCTTTTACTTTATCCATTTACATCATAAGCCAATAAACCAACAGGCATTTGTTAACGAGGATCAGTAGACATAACTTGCATCATAATTTAAGGATGTTCATCATACTTGATTGGAGAGATGTTGAAATCTAATCCATTCTAATCTTAGTTTACAATAACAAAACTAACATTTTCCATTCTTCCAATCTTTTTATTTAAATTAAAATTTAGTTTATTTTCTATAAAATAAATTAAAATATTTAATTAAATTTATTTCAAATGTTGGTTTTTTCTCTCTCAGCATTAAAAAAATATTAAATAGAATTTAAAAATCTAGGTTTTAATAATAATTTATGAAATAATTTATTTTATTCGTTTATTTATTTAATAAAAATGTTGTTTCTAAAATATTTTTGTAAGTTTGTTTAATTTAAAAGTAAATTTTTTTCTCATTTAAACTATTTAGAGTTAATTCTTAATTTTTTCAACTGTTTTTAAAACAAAGTATCAACTAAATTTAATCAATCATAATTGAGTTGAATGAAATCGTAATTATTAAAATTATGTTAAACATCTTTTTGGATTTAAATTGTGTATTTTAGAATATATTTTTTAATTTAAATTAAGTTCTTTTTAATAATAAGTAAATATGAATGAAATATACCTTTGATTCAAATTGCATAGCAATTTTACCCATATGTTGTTGATAATCGCTCTTAAATTATACTGTGAGCTCATTAGTATCATAGACTTAGCCTATCTAAGATGAAAGCAAATTTTTGATTAAATTAATGTTGCTCATAGAGTTCAAATTAGGAGGAGGTGAAATAATGTTACTTCCTGATACAACAACAGAGTTTTAGTTAATTTCATATAAGACATTATTTTTTAAATTTTCAATGTGAGTGCTTAAAGGAATCTTAGCTTAGGGAGTGTTGCTAAGGGCTTGTCCTCCAGCTGCAGATTTTGTTAAGAATTCTACACTTTCTTAAGCTCTTCTTTGATTTTCTAATGCAACTGTAGGATCTTTCATTTCTTACTTTGAACCCATCTTGAGCTTATAAATTCTCTTAATCAAAGGATTGTCGCCCTAGATATCCAAAGAGAAGGGTGGTTATTTACTAAAGATAATTTGTTAAACTTATTAAGGCTCATTCAAAAGAGCATTATATTCAACACCTCTTTATTGTAAATCAGGATCGAAGTGTTCACTTGAAACTTCAAATATTGATTAAACAATACCTCTTAAATCGCTATATCTTGCAGCTAACTTTGCATAAGCATTCAATAACATTTATCTTCCTTTAATATAAATAATGAATAATTTAAAATGTTATTCAGAGTAACATTTATTATTTATCTCAAATTAATAAATATCATAAGCATATAACTACAATTAAGAAAACAAGCAAATAAACAAAACAAATAAGCAAACAAATATAAATAAATTACCTTTTTCTGAACACAAACTGTAATGACGGTTTAGTACATCAAATATCTTTTGGGGGTCTTTACCAGAATCAACAAGAAGAGGGGAGTATTCAGATATAACAAAAGCAGCAATACAGACTAAGTTTTCATGAGCATGAGGGATGTTGATAGAAGTGAATAATTTAAGAGCAGCATAACGTTATAGCTCTGGATTGGATTCTTTACCAAAACCAACTATCATTTAAATAATACGGAACCAGATATCATCAGTAACGAAATCACCTGAAGAAGAAATCAATTTTATAACACAATCAATGTACCAAGTTAAATTATCTGCAAACTTTTCAGCTAAGATAGCAATTTTCAAGACTAACTCTTCCTTAATAACTAAATCAGCTTTTTCTTCAGCATATCCTAATAATTCCTCTACAATTCTCTTAGAGGTGTTTTGATTACACATTAAATAAAGTAATTCTAATGCTCTTCTCTTAATTGAAATATCATTTGATTTTAAAGACTTTAAAATTGTGCTTAAATGCTTTTCAATCAAATCTTCATTATTGTGAACAAGCTTGCACATAGTTTCTAAACCTAAATATCTAATTTAATATTTTAAAATAAATCTCTTAGCTTAAGGTTCAATAGAAAAGAAAATTTTTACTTAAAGTTAGGTTCTCTGAATGAAATGAAGACACCTAATCTTTTGATGACTTCATCCATACGCTTTTTAGGGATTCCATCCCCATAATGGATTAAGAGAGAAGTGGCTTCAAAGAGAATACCATGGTTAACATTATTACGATTTACACTCTTGGTGACATCAATGTTGATTAAAGTTCTTAATACTTCTAATAAGACTTTCTTAACATTTTCATCAGTTGGAATTGGGTAAAGTTACAAAATCTTCAAGAGTTTAACTTATAACCAAGGATTAGGTGTTTGATAATATAAGTAATCGTTAGAGCACTCTTTATTTAAAACTAATTTAGAAAGAATCTTGACTATTTTTGGGACTACATCTGAAAATAAATCAGGAGAGGAAAGCTATGCAATACCAAGAAGGAATGAAGCTGAGGCACTCAAAAAACCTAAACTGAAATATCCTTTTTATGTTAATTAAAAATTAGAAATATCAAAAGGTGCTGGCAATAAATAAATTTGTAATAAAATAAATGATATTAAATCCTTAAGAAATAATCAATTTTTTATTTAAAATCTAATAGGCTTTGATTTGAAATTGAAAGAGCAAAAATCTGATTGATTTTATTGAAGAATAATTTGATTTAATATTTTTATAAGAAGTGGTTTGATTTTTTTGGACAATTATTTTTAAATAAAGTAAATTAAATGAGAAAATGATCAATTAATTTATGTGAATTACTTCCTTCAAACATCTTGATTGTTTGTGTAACCCATTTAGTTGGATCATATCTTTCGTTATACTTTCTATACATTCTTAATAAACAGAGGATAGCTTTTTTACGAACTTGAGGTTAGCAATTTCTCTCTCCAAGCACTATTCTAATAATTTCTTAATCAAGCTATTCAGTTAGTTCCTTAGGAGCGAGAGAACCAATCATAGCTATAGCTAAAGATTAATTAATTTCATTCATACTCTAAATGTCTTGCTTAATTGATTATGCTATTGTTTTGTAAATTTCTGAGTTATTTTCGTTTACCAAAATACCTATATTAATATTTCGATCATATGAATAAAATGCAAAGTGAGGATTTCAAAAATTATAACGATTCTATAAAGTTAGTAAATAATTTAATTAAATATATTACCAGTCGCTATATAGCCAGTGTACTTTTCCGAAAATTTGGAAGAATTGATCAAATTTGCTGCTTAGAAATGACCAAAATCAATTTCATAACCTAGAATGTATATGTAAAGCATCTTCCAAACATACTTCTTGCGCTAATAGCCTGATATACCTTTATTTTCAAACTTATTTCTAATCTTTGCTAATTCTTTTGCAACTCTGCTATACTCTTATTCTTTATTTTTACACTGCCTAATGTCCTTTATGAACTAAAGCAGTCCATTCATTGATTCTTGAGACATTTTCCCCTTTCAGTATTTATATATTATTTGATTATATCTCTTCCTTAAATTAAATAAGTATTTGATTTATTTTCTTATCTTTTACTTTTATTTATTGCATACACAAAGCATCTTTCTTTTAATCTTAATTGCATGATTCATAAAATCAAACAAAAATTAAAAATAATAAATAAATTAACAAGCAAACAAGTTGAAATATAAAAAATAATAAATGAGTGTTTGATTGCATGCAAAATACATGTAAGTCAACCTAATACTAATAAAAAGTAAAGTAAATTATTTATTTCTTTTAAATAAGAGATTGCTACCATCATTCAATATACAAACAAACATATATAAATAAATAAATAAATCATTTATGAAAAATTTCTTTATAATTCTCAAAACTAAATGCAAACTGCTGTTAGTCATTCCTTCAAATTTTATTATCATTTATTTATTGAGTCAAAATAAATTTAAAATAATAAATAAATATATTTATTTATTTAATTCACTATTATTATGAAATTTAATTATAACATTTTAATTAATTAATTTAAATCTATTTTATGATTTTATTACTTCATTTAAAAGATTTTGTAATAGATTTTTTTAGATTTATATAAACCAGCTTTATCTTCAATTTCACTTTTTTTTAAAATAATTTTCCTTATTTAATTCATAAAAAAATGTAATTTTCAAATGAAATAGCTTTTGTAATATTTTTAGTGAAGAATCAGTTGATTGTTTCTTAATAATAATTTTCCACTTAAAACAATTTCTTTTGAGAAAGGGGCTTTAGCTCAGTGGCAGAGCGGAGGACTGCAAATCCTTAGGTCGCCGGTTCAATCCTGGCAGGTCCCTTTTTTTTTTTAATTTATAAATTTTTTTTTTTTAATTATCAATTTAAATAATCTGATCAAAATATTTAAAGCATTTTGAGATGGGGGCTTTAGCTCAGTGGCAGAGCGGAGGACTGCAAATCCTTAGGTCGCCGGTTCAATCCCGGCAGGTCCCTTTTTTTAATTATTAACTATAAAATAATTTATTTAAAAAATCAAATAAAACAAAATAAATATTATCGAAACAGGGGCTTTAGCTCAGTGGCAGAGCGGAGGACTGCAAATCCTTAGGTCGCCGGTTCAATCCCGGCAGGTCCCTTTTTATAAAATATTAAAATACCTTTAAAATGAATCAATTTAAATAATCAAATAAAATAATTTAAAAATTATTGAAACAGGGGCTTTAGCTCAGTGGCAGAGCGGAGGACTGCAAATCCTTAGGTCGCCGGTTCAATCCCGGCAGGTCCCTTTTTTTAATTCTTTAACTAAAATAATTTATTTAAAAAATCAAATAAAACAAATTTAAAATTGTTGAAACAGGGGCTTTAGCTCAGTGGCAGAGCGGAGGACTGCAAATCCTTAGGTCGCCGGTTCAATCCCGGCAGGTCCCTTTTTTAATTTATAATTAGTATTTGAAATAAACTAATTTAAATAATCTATGTTTCAACATTTAAAATTGTTGTGACGGGGGCTTTAGCTCAGTGGCAGAGCGGAGGACTGCAAATCCTTAGGTCGCCGGTTCAATCCCGGCAGGTCCCTTTTTAGAAAATTCAAAAAATGTATTTTAAATTTAAAATCTATAATTAATCTATCAAAAGAAAATTTAAATTGTTGTGACAGGGGCTTTAGCTCAGTGGCAGAGCGGAGGACTGCAAATCCTTAGGTCGCCGGTTCAATCCCGGCAGGTCCCTTTTTCATATTTAATAAAATATATTTTAGGATCAACTTATTTAAATAATTTAACAAATCTTATTAAAACTATTGTTACGGGGGCTTTAGCTCAGTGGCAGAGCGGAGGACTGCAAATCCTTAGGTCGCCGGTTCAATCCCGGCAGGTCCCTTTTTAGGTTTATTTTAAAGAAATTAGATTCACATAAAAAAAAATAATAAATATTTTTTAAAAGAATTCTGCTTTTTTAAATTTAATTTAAATTAGAAAAATACTCAAATTAAAATATACTTTTTTAGAATGTTCTTTCAAAATTTACTAAAAAACATGATAAATCATACTTAACGCTGTTTTAAAACTTTTTGGACAATACTTTATTATTTAAAAAAATCTTATAAAATTTTATTTTATTTAAATCCTATCATATATGTTAATTGTACTATATAAACAAACTGATAAACACAATAAAAACTTTAATTTTTACTAATATTTCAGGATATGAAATTGCGGAAATATCTTTACTTTTAATTCATACTATTTTATTAAAGTAAAATTATTTTTTTTTATTATTTTAATTATTTTTCTAATTGAGAATTTTGAAAAAAATTAACACAATAATAAAAATTGATAAAAAAATACTATTTAAAGAGCAAATATTTTAGATAATTAATAAAAGTTGATATCTCTATGTATTACAAAAGAACTTCAAAAAATTGTACTTCAATTATTGATTTCTTTAATCACAACTAGCTTTGGAATTTTCATTAATATTCTTTTTTAACTACTTAATTACAAAAATGTTTTTATTTAGTTTACTTTTTGTAAATACTTAAAGCTTTAAAAGAATACTTTTGATCTTATTTAATCTTATTGGTTAAGGTTTACAATGAAATCTATTTTTTTTAGAGATTTAAGACTTTAGAACATTTAGCTAATAAGGTTCTAAGTATTTTCTAACATAAAGCTTTCAAACATTTTTAATTTGAGACTGCTTAAATTTTTCAAATTGCCTATTGCTTCAAACATAATCTTTAGAACTTCCTCATTTGATTATAAATCAGAAAATTTAAAACATAGTTTTTTTAATTATTAAAGAGAACTAATTTGTGTAAATATTGGCTTTAAGTCAACAAAGTCATAATATTCATTATGCTTTTTAAATTGGATATCTAAAGCCTCTAAGTTTTTTAAAGTAGAAAGAGTCTAAGCAATTAAATTGAAGGAAATTTAACTAAATTATATTTATTATCTAAATTTTAACTTGAGAACTTTAAGATTGACTAACAAACTTATATTTGAAAATAAATAGAAAGCTTATTCATCTCCAAAAACTTCGTCTTTTGCATATACAAAATCAAAACTTCTAATATCATTATTAGAAAATATTTCTTTAAATATTTCATCATCTTATTTATTGAATTATTTAAAGTATGTATAAGCTAGTTAAATAAGACCACCTCTTTAGATTAATTTTTGCTAATTATTATCAAAATTCTCTAAATTTTCTTATACGGACCTCATAGCCTATATGCAATATTACCATAAATTTTAATTAAGAAAGGTTATATTATTTAATTGATAACATTTTTTTATCATATTCAATAAATACAATAAGCTACTTTAAGCAAAATTAAGTTCTAAGGTTTGAAGAGCCGTCAAATTAGCTAATTTATTTTCAATATACTTTATTTCTTCTAGCTCAATTTAATTTAATTTTATTTAAATTGTCAAATTATTTAGGTTTAAAAGATTTTAAACTCCTTCAAAAATTCCTTTAATGCATTTAAACTCAGTCGAACCTTGCTTTAAGCTAATATCAATAGACTTCAACTACTATGGAAAGATGATTTCTGTTAAATTTTCTTAATATGTGCCATCTGATTTATCTAATCCTCTAAACTAAATTGAAAGTTGTCTTAATTACTTGAGCTCTTTAATTTACTATAGCAGAGGATAAATAGAAGGAAAGCTTAGTGTAATATATGTAAATGTTAAACTTAATATCTTTAATTATTGCAATTATCCAAATCCTTAACTAAATTATAAGATTCCTTAAGAATCAAAATCACTTGAATTTCCTGCTATTTACAGATCTAACTCCTTTAGATTTTTCTAATAACTCAACGAATCTCCTAGCTGTTTTAAATACATGTTACTAAATTAATTTTGTTTCATGATTCTAATTATTAGTTTTTCTAGCTTTTACTTTCTTTTTAAATCTTCAAAAAATTTTGATATTTAATCTTCCTACACAAAATACTACTAACCAATTTTAAGTATTAAAGTCTTTAAGTTGTCCATTTCACTTAATATATCTCCTAAATCTAGCTAACCAAGATCATTTGCATATTTAAGATCTGAAATATAAATGAAGAAACTTTCTAATTAAGTTTGACTTTTAAATAAAGAAAGCATCTTATTTACTCTGCCATAATCTTTTTTATTCCTCGTTGAAGTTATTGATAATTTTAATTTTTTCAAATAATTGTGAGGAATCTAAAAGTCTTAATTAGGATCTTCTTTATAAAACTCTTCTTAGTTAGCTATTGGAAATTTAATGTCTATTTTTTCAAGCTTTTAACAGTTTTATAGACAAATTAAAAAACTCATTAATTCAAATAAATAAATTGAGCTATTTGGAGGGAAAGATAAGCTCAATTTAGTTAAATTAGAAGCATTTAAAAGATTTTCTTAAATTATTTAAAGACAACCGATATTCATGCTTTCGTTACTGATTATTATATTGAGCTTTGTTTGATCTAAATTTTTTAGTCGAGTTATTTGCTATAGTTGTTGCCATGCTGTTTCGTAATTTAAATTCTAAGATTTATAGTTTATTTTTTTTAAATTACTCAAAGACTCCAACTCTTTAATAAAATTATTCTATTTTAAAATATAATTAGGAAGCTGTAGAGTTATTTCTTCTAATTGTTATAAATTTTTTATAACCTGCGAAAAACGATTAGCATTTCTTCCAAGATATAAATGATCCATAAGCTTCAATTTTAAGATTTTTAGATTTACTAGATAAGTTATTTCCTCAATTAATTTATCGAATCCAGAGTTAGCACAAGCATTCATGCCTAAGTGAATAACAAGCTCTTCTAAGCTTTATAAGTTAGAAATCCCTTCTACAATTTCATAAACAGTTGAGTAATTATTTGGTAAATACCTTAATTGTATTTGAAGACTTTTAAGCATTTTTAATTTTTAATAAGCTTCTAACATTTAAAAGCATTCCTAAAATTAAGAAGGAAAGATAAGATGAAAATCTAATTTTAAAACCTTTAATTGCGTAAGACTAGAAAGGCACTATCCTAAATTTAAATTATCTGGGTTTTTTATATAGCTAATATTTCTCATTAACCTTATTGTTAAGCTATTCAAATTTGTGAGTTTATTTAAATCTTTGAACACAAAGCAAATATCAAGATTTAGCAAGTTATTGATACTGTAAGACAAATTTTTCAAATTTTAGAAATATGTAAAATGAGATGAAATTTGATTTAAAAATATTACTCCTTCTTCGCAATTTTTTACAGATATCTATAATTATTCTACATATAATTTATCTTTAAGCTAGTTTATTACTTCTTCTTTATTTTTTTAGTTTCTAATCTTAATTTTCAACAAATTATCTTCACTTACTTTTATATCCTCCATATCTTATTCTTGATTAAATTTAAATTCTTGAAATAGCTAATAACTATGAAGATATCAAATTTAAAGATAAATTATAAAAGCATTAAAAGTAAAATGAATAATTTTTAAGCAACAAAATTTTATTGCATGGTTTGCTTTCTATTAATTTTTAAAATAACCCTTAAAGCATTTTTAAGCCTAAATTAAAGAATTTTGAACAAGACTAAATAGCTAAAATAAATTATTTTTTATTTTTTATGTTAATTAAATTATTTAAAAAATCGGTTCAATTGTTTTCTTTGTTAAATATTGATTATTGGATAACGATTAGATTAAAATTGTTTTCTAAAAATAAATTTATTTTTATTTAAAGTTAAACCTTTATAAATTTAATAAAAATATTATTTTATTAATTTAATCAATATCTTCCTAATTCTTCTTAGTTTCTATATTTTATTCTTCATGTATAATTAAGGGAGAAATAAATATCTGCTTTTTTAAGTGAATTAAATTAACAAAAAATAAACACCTCATATTTATTTAATTTTTAATTATTTTTAATGGAGAGAATAAAGAATTTTATACATTTATCTCATGCTTTATTAATGATTATTAAAATTCAAATTTGAAATAAACATTAATAACTTATTTTATGAATATTTACACAATTTAATTTAAAATTATTTTCTTACATAATTATCTAAAGATAAATTTTTTATCCATTAAATTAAAGTGCTTAATCAAAAATAATTATTAATTTAATTTTACTTTTTGTAGTAGATTTATCTTCATAAATAAATATTTATATCAGAATTCACTCTTAAGTAAATTTTTAAATACTCTCTTAATTCTTTTGAGAAAGGGGCTTTAGCTCAGTGGCAGAGCGGAGGACTGCAAATCCTTAGGTCGCCGGTTCAATCCTGGCAGGTCCCTTTTTTAATTTTTTTTTTATTCAAAATAATTATAAAAAAAATAATATTTAAAATTTATTTAAAATTTTATTTTTAAATTTTTTTTAAATAATTAATTTTAATATATATATTTGCTAATGTTAATTATTTTAATCTTTTATTTTGATAATAACCTTTACTTGGTTGGATATATTAGTAATTTATTTAATTAACAAAAAACTAAATTAATTAAATATGTGATAAAAATTATAATATTTATTTTACTTTTCATTCATGAAATATTCTTAAATATTTATGTTAAAAAAATTAAATTTATATCTGTATAAAAAATTATAAAAAATATCATCATAAAAAATATTATCTTAAATATATTTTAATTAATAAATAATTTTTAAAAGAAGTAAATATATTTTCATTTTATATTTTAAATAACCATCAATAAGTAAACAATAATGATTAATATGAATTAACAAATATTATTTAAATTAAAATTGATTTAATTGTATTTTGTTAAATGAGAAATTAGATAAAAGAAATATAAAATGTGTTATTTTTGTAGATCTTTATTAAGTATTACCAAATCCTTTAGAGGTGTTTATTAAAATTAGTTATTATATATAAATATTGAATATTATAGTTATTATTTAAATAAGCTCATGATTGATGTTAGTTAATGAAAGATAAATATATGTACATTTCAATCTATTACTGCAATAGAAAGTTAAAATATATTGATAAACTAGTATGAAAAAATTAAAGAATTACAATAATCTATCCTTTCTTTTTTAAAATAATTCCTCCTCCATTTTAGGTTTAGCTTTTAAATATAAAATTAAAGTTTACTTATTTCATTATAAAACTCTATAACTTGGTTCTAATTATTGTACAAGATTAATTAGTACTGATAGAAATTTATTAAATATTTTACTATTTATTTACTCATATTAACTAATGGAATTCTTAATATTTTTTAAGTTTATTAATTTTTAATCTTACATATTTAAGTTGTCCTTGATAGATCATTTACATATATAAATTCGAGTTTAAAATTATAACTAGATTTAAATGCATTCTAGATCTTGGTATTTAAGAGTATTTAAACTAAAATATATCAAAATTACAAATTTTAGATGATTTTCAAAACTTTAAATATGTATTTTTTATTGTCTATATTTAGCTTGGAAAGTATTTGCAAATATAACTAAGATGTCCATATAAAAACATAGTTCTATTATTCCTTGTTAATTAAGAAAGCTAATCCATTCAAAAATGTTACTGAAAAATTTAAAATTAAGCGATTAAGAGATAAACAATCTTAGTTATTCTAATTTTAGGGGGGCTTAAATTGAATTCTTAATAATTATTAATTAATCGATTATAAGAATGAATGTTTTGTTTAAATAAATGTTAAATGGTATGTTTTTGCCCTGAAAATACTATTTATTAATTTTATTTTCAAATATTTTTTAAAGTTATTATTTAAATTTACTAAATATCAATCATGTATTTTTACTGAAAATTTTTCAAAATAAGCAATCAAAAAAGGTAAGCTAGTTGAACTGATATTTTTAGGGGGACATTTTTCGGCTTATTATGATTTAAGTTTATATTTATAAGTACATATGAATGATAAAAACTGATTTTTTAAATTATAAATATCTATTAATTTAAATTAGTTTTATTCAATTTTTACACAGAATCTAAAAACCTTCAATTAAATATTGGATTTTTCAATTTGAACCATCAGCGATTTATCGAATGTTTAATGTATTTTTTCCAAAAAAATAATAAGATTTAGTTATTAAAAAAGGTAAGCTCAGTAGATTCAAATTTGGGGGACATTCATAAGTAAAGCATTACAAATTATATTTTTGCGTACATAAACGATTACTAATATTAATTTGGTTATATTTAATTCAAATAAAAATTAGATTTTATAAGTATTTTTCATTCCATCTTTATTTTGAATCCAAAATTTATTTGAGTTTCTTATTATTTCCAATTGTAAATGAATATCTTTTTTTCTTGATTTCTTTCTTTGGTACAGAATAAGTAGCAAGTTTTTTGTTCTAATTTAGCTTTGTAAAGTGAAATAATAATAATTAATTGTTAGTAATATGAGCATAAATAAAAGTTAATTTTAGATTAGAGGTTATGAATTCATATAACTAGATATAACTAGAACACCAACCTACTAAGCCATAGATTATATTTAATTATTAAACAGGAGTTATAGAATATAACTATAAGAATACTATCTATTACTTTATTCCTTTCATTTTTAAATGAGTGCTTTATTCTACATTTTCAATATGACAAGCAACTAATAAACCCTCAAATAAAATACATATCTTAATTGGGTGAAGTGGAAAAATAAAATCTCATGTTATTATTATTTGTAAGATAAATGTGTGATACTAAAAACAAAAAGAAAAGAGTTTAATATGAGATAATATATGTTTATTTGCTTTTCCACACAGAGAAGGTTTTTATTAAGAAGATAAAATTTTTTATTAAGTATTAAATGTAAGGGTCATTTGTTTTTTTAATTTAACATTGATGCAAATAAATAGACTTCATTTAATAAGTATGAAATATAATTGCATAAAATCTTATTTATTAATTTAAAATATGTAAGAATCGGGGTATTATTTATTTAATTACTAGTTAATATTCAAAGCGAAAAATAAACAAACAATCTATATATTTTGAGTCTACCTCCAGTCTCTTTAAAAATACGCAATTTGATTGCAAAAGCTGATTATAAAAAAAAAAAATTTACTAAAAATTAAAAATTGAAAAATTGAAAAAAAAAAGATAAAAAGCCTACTTGCATAAATTATCTATTAAAATGGAAGACTACTTAAAGAAGAGATAAGATTTCGAAAGAGAAATAACAACTGCCAAATACAACGGAATAGCATTCACACCACTTGAAGAAGAAGCCAACAAACTCTACAGATAAATCTTGATCAGTGAAAGAGCTACAAAGGATGACTCCTTCTACAAAGGCTACACCCTTAAGCATAGAGAACAATTTGAAAAGGATTCTCGTATTTTCAAAGCCATATAAAAACTTCCTAAGGGAGCTGTTTTACACATCCACACTGACTGCTGTATGGACATTGACTGGGTAAGAAAGAATTTAATTTATTTTATCAAGTTTAACTATGCATTACAACTCATTCACTCATTGGTTGAGTCATATATAAATAAATAAATTAATAATTACTGACTAATTTTTAACTTATTTAATTGGTCTTTCTTATTTTTTAACATCTTTCTATTTATCTAATTTAGTTTATGGAAGAACTTGCATACCATGAAAATACTTACTTCAATTAAGAAACATCTACTTTCAAATATTTCCAAAATGCTGAAAAGGCTGAATCTGGATTCAAAAACTTGCGCGAAGAGAGAGAGAAGGCCAGCGATAAGGCTTAATTCGATGCTGAAATTCGTAAGTGCCTCTTTGTTCAAGAAGAAGACAGATTGGTCTCCAAAGAAAACATCTGGAAGACTTTTGAAAAGAAGATCATGAGTATTTCTGGCGTAACCTACTTCAGAGAGCACTTCCCTAGATACATGAAGAGATATTTAGAAAACTTCATTAAGGATGGTGTTATTCATATTGAAGCTAGAGCCTTTTTGGGTTTCTCTTTCAACGAAGATGGTTCTAATCTTTCTGTCAACGAAGAAATGGAAATGATCTCTAAAGTTTTAAACGAAGTCAAAGCAGAACATCCTTACTTTACTTTCTAACTTGTCATTTAAGGTCTCAAGATGTGGGATGTTAACCAAATTGAATAATACATGAGAGATGCTTTGATCGCTAAGAAGCATCACCCTGAATTGATCTGTGCCTTTGATATGGTCTAAGAAGAAGATGCATTTAAAACTATGGTTGAAATGGCTCCAGCCTTGATTAAAATGAAGGATATGCAAGCTGAAATCGGTGTTGAACTTCCCTTCGTTTTCCATGGTAAATAAATCTTACAAAATAAAATTTTATAAAGCTTTTTAGATTTTATCTGGAGCACTTTTAAAGACAAAATAAAAATGAAAGTAGGGGGGATAAGCAATAAGCAATATATAAAGAAAAAAAACAACTAACAAATATTTTAAGCAATGCCAGTAGCAAATAAAATAGTAAAATGAATAAATGAAAAATATGTTAGGATAAAATAAAGTATATTAAATTTAGATTTAAATGAGATCTAATTTGTGAAGCATTTTACTTTTATTTTTGAAAAAGAGATTTCTGATTGAAACTAATAATTGAAAAGTAACAAGAATTTCCAGATAATTTCTTAAAGTTTTCACTTAGTCAAATCTAGCTATTAAGAATTTAACCACAAATATTTACACTTTTTCTCTATATTTAATTAAATTTTTGAGAAAGGTGAAGATTAATATGCAACCAAATCCAAATATTTAAATAAATCTGTTTAATAATTCTGTAATCTTAATTTTCTAAAAATTTCCATCAAATTCGCTCATAAAAACCCACGATTACTTAATTAATTAATTGTCGTTTTAGCTAAAAGATATTTAAGGATTTTTATATAACTTCTTACTATTTAAATAAAAAGGTGGTGAATCTTTACATACTTTAAAGAATACTAACTTGTTTGATGTCTTGCTTCTTGGAACTAAGCGTATTGGTCATGGTATCAACCTTTCTCAACACTCTTATCTCCTTGAAAAGATTAAAAACGATGAAATTTGTTTAGAAATATGTCCTGTTTCTAACCAAATACTTAAATATATTGATGATATCAGATTGCACCCAATTAAAACTTTCTTAAATTATGGAGTCAAGGTATCCATCAATCCTGATGATCCAGGTTTCTTCGGATACAACGGTGTTTCAATGGATTTCTTCTTTGTCTCTTTCGGTACCTAATTAGGTAAGAAAATATTCTTAATAATACTATATAAACTCAAATTAATTTTCTTGAAACATATTGATAATATTTATTATTATAATTAATTAAAATAGATTATAAGGACTTAAAGTTATGCGCCTATAACTCTATTTAATACTCTTTCTTAAGTGCTGATCAAAAGAAAGCTGCTTGGGAAGAACTCGAAAAGAGATTCTAAGTCTGGTGCAAGTGGTTCATTGAATCCAACCCTTCTAGTTGAAAAAATTAATAAGAACAATTTAGATCTTAAAAATGTTAAAAAATAAAATAAAAAATATTATCAAAAAGCAAGAAGCAAATTAGTTAATTAAAATTAGTAAGAAATCTTTGATTAGGTTAAAATCACAAATATTTATATACAAAATATAATAAACAATAAATAATAAAAATATTTCAAAGTTAAATTAATTTTTTAAAAATACTATTAATTCTATTTAAAGCAATTTATATTTCTATCAAATGTATTCAAAATTAACTAACTTTTTGATATATATATTTATAATATCAACTCATTCTATTTAGAAAATCTTTCTTGTTTATAATTTATAATCCATCATTCCCCTTTTGCAATAAGAAGATGTATTTTAAACTTACTTTAAGCATATCTAAATATTTAAATTTATTTTAAAATAAAGTAGCAAAATTTTTTTATTCTGTTAAATAAAAATTATTTTATAAAAAAGTATTAAAATATTTTTTAATAATGTTTTGAAATTATGTTAATAATTACAATTAAAAAATGAATTTCATTTTGAAATCAATAAAAACAAATAAATAGTCATAAATTTTAAAATAATGTTGAATTTTATTATTTTAAATCTCCAATTGTGAGTTTGATGCTTGTAAACTAAATTTTTTCTCTTAGTGTTTAGAACAAGTAGATCATTATTTTTATAAAAATTAATGAGATAGAGATTATGCTAGCAGCTGAAAAAATGTTTCTTGCTTATATTGAAAAGCTATCAATAATATCATCGTAAGCTAGCCAGGTTATAGAGAATAATGCAATTAAGAAGTTGACATGAGTAAATATTTGTATTTAGTTCATCTTGGGTTGCAAACAAGGTTTTTTTATTATCAAAATGATAGTCTCTAAAGCGAACAGCAGCTAGATTAATATTATTTCTTGCATCTTGTTTTATTATGAGTTAACTAATAAGTAAATATATACTATTTTTCTGATCAAGATAAAACCATTAAAGGAATAATACCTTTTAATAAAATTAGTTTGAGTAAATTACTAGAATTTGCTTTAGATGTTTTTTAGTAGACTTTATAATTTAGTTAGCCTTTCTCCTCCTTATACAGGCTTATGTATTCCTAGATGAACTATAAATATTTGGGAAGCTAAAAAAATTATAGAGAAGATTACACCAATTACAGACTGTACATTAATTTAATATTGAATTTCATTTAATTAAAGCCAAATGCAAATTGATATTTCATAAAAAGTTAAAACCACTATTCCAGAAGCTATTTTGAAAAAGAAATTTGAGTAAATTTTATTCATTAGTTAATCAATAAATGTGTTTATTGTTATTTTAAATTTTTTATAAATGTAGCTTAAGAAATAGAATACTAAAAACAATGCCCAAATAATCACAGTTTGAATGATGTTGCTAAAGAAAAATGAATCAATTTATTCCCTTTAGAATGTTTATGGCACAGCAGCATTTTTAGCATTAATGTTAGGGAAAAACTCAAAGTTTGCAAAATCAAAAAGCTTCAAAAAGACATACAACTCCTTTGGGTAATTAACATTTAAAAATTTAAGATAGTTAACTGATTACAAAAGATCAAAAAGAGTTACAGCTGTTTAAAAAGGAATCAAAAACAGCATAAAGTAGCACAAAAATCCTAATAATGCATTCAAAACAGTTGTAATAAAATAGTTATTCCCATAAATATCCTATACCAATGCTTAAATTTCAGGAAGTTTAGAGTTTATTTATTTTTTTAACAATGTGCTATTATATTTGTCAGTGATATCAGATTACTTAAATTTTACAAAACAGCTGATATCGTTTATAGGTTTATTAAGTTTGACTTAGAATTTAATGTTTTATGACATTAAATTATTTAATATAACTAAATCTGTAAATATATTCACATCATATTCTGCTGAGCTTTCAGTATCCAAGTATATTATTATATTCTTAGTGCTTGATATTGATACATCTCTGTCAAAATAAATCATTCCTTGAATTTGGTATTAGTTTTATAAGTGAGTAAATTAGGATTCTAATTTTAAGAAAGGACTTGGACCATCATTAACTGTTGTGCAGAGAGATTGACTTATCATATTTTAATCTTCTTTTAAAATTAATTAATTTAATTAATATTTTTTTTCAATCAAAAGGCTTTTTAGATTTTTTTAAAAATATTTTTTTTTGTATTTTTTTAGAAACGTATTATTATTTCATTTTATTTTTGGAAATCGCTTGGATAAAAAATATTATTGGAAGGAGAGATAATTCAAATTCTTAAATTTAAGTAAATAAAAATGATTTTGTTTAAATTATTTTTTTATCGTGAATTTAAAAATAGATTAATAAAAACTTAATTATATAATCAATTTACTGTTTGTTGGGTTAATGCATTTATAACCATTTTCTATCTTACAATTTTGTGAACATCCATCGTTATTTAAAGTATTGTTATCATCACACTCTATAGTTTTATCTATTCCATACTTTTTTAATAGTAGATCTGTTAGCATATATCCTTTTCCACATAACTCTTCACATTTCTTATTCTATTAATTATAAAACAATCCCATACTTTTATCACATTTCCTGCAACTTGCATCAACAAATATAATAGATTTATCATTTGGGCATGATAGACAATCATTTGCTTGAGGTCCTTTACAAGATTAACAAGTGGGATGACATTAAATACATTAATTTAATGAAATATCTAAAAAGTAACCATTATCACAAATCTTGCAAATTTCAACACTATTACTATTTAATTCACATTTCTAGCAATTTTTTGATTTGCATATAAAGCATTAAGTAGGTTAAAAGCTTGTTAGGCTATTTGAAATTTATTATTATTTGCATCCATATCCCTACAGAATTTAACAATTCTGACTGCATCCTAAGCCTGGAGGATCACATTCTTCACTTGGAGTTTTAACATTATCTCCACATTATTCTGTACATTTTAAATTATTTTGGTTTACAGTTTATGAGCACTAATACCCATTATTTACTTTACAGTCTATGCTGCATTAATCTAATTATACTTTAAATAAAAACAAATAAATAAATGAAATAACTAACTATGAAATTTTTACTTTAATTTCCATCATCACATTCTTCTCCTGAATCTAATATACCATTCTGACAAGTAGAAAGCATACAAACATCTAGTAAAATGTTATTTAACTAGATACATTTATAACCTGGTTAAATTTTACACTAAACACAACCTAATTAATTACCAAAGGCAGTAGGATCATTTACTTCACACTCTTCCTCAGGAGTTTTGTGTTTGTCCCCACATATTGGTAAACATTTGTTTGTAGTTGTATCATAATTGTAATACTTATTTACACAAGTGCATTGATGTTAGCTAGTATCTAGTATCACATTTGGATTTTGGAAGCAACTAGTGCAATTATTTACAGATGGCCCATTACAATTCTTACATGAAGAATCACATTTTTCACATTTATTTGAATTGATGTTAAAATAAAAACCATCTTCACATTGAATGCAAGTTTCATCATAAGAGTTCAATACTGTATTATAAATTTTACTACATTTTAAGCAGTTATTATCTTAACATTTGAAACATCTCTAAACTTATTAAGAGCTAGATACTGAGTTTTAATCAATATAGCACCCATAGTTATCCATAATTTTACAATCCGATGTGCAACCATAATCAGCTGAATCACATTCTTCATCGCTTGCTTTGATTCTATCTCCACAGATTGATTTGCATTTAAGATTACTACTACCAATATCTTAGCTACATGTAAATCCTAGTTAGATCTTGCAGTTTATAGAACAAGAATCATTATTAACTATTTAAATTTATATAAATTAAATTGATATTAAATTTCAAATGAAAAAATTTACTTTAATTTCCATCATCACATTCTTCATCTTGATCTCTAATGCCATCTCCACATTTGACTTTGTTGCATACACTTAAATCATATTCTTGAGTACTAAAACACTTATAACCAGCTTAAACCTTGCAGTTAATGCATCCATTTGCATTTTCAAATAAAGATGGATCTGATATTTCGCACTCCTCTTCAGGCGTTTTGTACATATCATGACAGATAGGTAAACACTTTTATGAGGATATATTATATTAGTAATATTAGCTATTGCAAACACAGGTGTTTGAGCTTGAATCAAGAATTACTCTTGAATCATTTTAACTAAAGCAAGATTTACACTAGCTTTAAGATGGTCCAAAGCATGTTTTGCATGAGGAGTCACAAGGTAAGCATTTATCAGAAGCATTGTCATAGTAATAATTTTCTTCACAAGAGAGACACGATTATTAGCCAGTATTAGTTTTTATACATTTCATGCAAAATTAATCATCACAAGAAAAGCAGTTTGAAATTTAAAGTTAGTCATTATATTTTGAATAGCTACATCCAGAGTTCATTTTAATTTTACAAGTTGATTAATCACATCCTGCATCATTACTATCACACTCTTCATATTGTGAGACAAAATTATCTCCACATACACTGCTGCATATTGATTTACCAGATTAAGTTGAACAAATAAATCCTACCTCAGTCTTACAGTCCAATGAACATCCATCCCCATTAACTATTTTGTTAAAAAAGAATTTTATTTTAATAAAATTCAAAAATTAATTAATTACTATTGTTTCCATCATCACACTATTCTGAAGGATCTACATTTCCATCTCCGCATAAGGCACTTACACAAACATCTAATAGATATGGATCTTAATGAAAACATTTAAATCCAGGGACTATTTTACAATTAGAATCACAACCTTAAACATTTTGAAAACTGCTATCAAAAGTTTCACATTCTTCTTCGGGTGTTTTAAATTTATCACCACAAATAGGTTTACATTTTTAAGAAGAGGAATCAAATGAATAGTAAGATGATTTACATGTACATGTATTGTCTTAATTAAAGACTATGTTAGGATCTGAGCTATTGCAGGATATGCATTAATTAGGTAAATTTCCACTGCAAGTCTAACATGATGGATCGCAGGATTAGCAATTTTGGGATAAATCTAAGTACTTATTGTTGATGCATTTTTGGCAAATAGGCAAATTGTTAATGTCAAAATTACAAGATATGCAAGAAGAATCATTACAAGATTGGCATTATAAACCGTTTGTGTCAAGTGATGTTCCAGAAGGACAAGATTGAACACACGAGTTATTATACAAATAATATCCCTAAAAGCATTATTAACAAATATGTTGAGTAGCCTAATCACAAATTAAGCATGCTTAATCTTAACATTAGTTTCTACAAATCTAATTCTAATCATCTGGCTGTAACCCAGAGTCACAAGTTGTTGTGCATTACAAGTTTATAGGATCCCAATATTATTTAATTGGGGTTTAGGAACAGGTGATACAATTATTTCCAGCTGACAAATAATAAGACTACTGACACATTAGACATTAATTGTGATTACAAATTTTACAATTAGGAAAAGTAGAAGAGCATGCTACACAACTTCGAAGCACCGAATCATTATAATATCCTGATGGACAATTATTTATACACTAATCCCCAAACAAAAAAAGTCCATTTGAACAGCTTAAGCATGAATATGGATTATCCTATTTACAATCTGAGCAAGTATTTGCACACTAATTTTTAGAAATAATTTATTTTTAAAATAAGAAAATAAAAAAGAAATCTACATTATATCCTCCTACTAGAAAATCTCTTATTCCAATATCGAAATTGGATTAATTATCAATAGTTATTAAAATGCTAGTAGTAGTGTAATCAGCTAAAATATATTTGAATTCTCCATAAGCATCTTGCTATTCAAAGCCACAAAGATTAAATTAAGTTTTTAATATATACTAACTATTTACGAGCTACACTTGAGTTCCATTCAAATTTACAATAATATTAGGAATAGGATTGCTTTATGTATAATCTACCAAGTAAAATTTGAATCCAATTTTTACAAATTTACGTGCTTATTAAATTGGCACACTAATTTAAATTTTAGTTTTGTTAATGCCAGACTTAAATCCTCCAAGAAGTTAAATATTTCCACAAATAGTGTACATAGAATTATTAGAAAAAAGAAAACCACTATTATTAGAATTTAGGTTTTATATAGAAAAACCGAGTTACTGTATTTGAAATGATGAAAATCTAAAATCCTACAATCCTTCGAGTGCAACAAATCCATCTTATTGAAATTAAATTTAATTCAATAAAAAAAATAAAATTTCGTCAAAAAATTACTTGGAAGACTTCTTATCTAATCTTAACAGATATTGTTAGTGTTGTCATAAAATAAAGGGCAGGCATTCATACACTTACCATTCCAAAGATAGTAGTTTGGTAGGCACAGTTAGCAATCATAACCGTTTTATTAAAAAGATTAACAAAATTAATCTTTTAAAACACAGTATTAATTTTTATTGGTCTTTCCTGAAGGGCATTAAGAAACACAAGTACCATTATCAAAAATATTGTTTGCTCCTGAGCATTGAGGACATACTCCATTTGTAGGATTAACATTATTAAAACATGTTTTACACTAATTATTTAAGGGACCTGAACAAGATAAGCAAGAATAATGGCATTCATTTACAAAAATTTAAACTTAGCCTATTGCAAAAGATTCGTTTGAAGTACTTTCACAACCATTTATTTAAAGAGGTCTGCAATTAGTTTTGAAAGACATACTAAAATTAGAATTTGCATCATCCAATGTGTATTCACCTATTTAATGTTTTATAAAAATTATTAAATATCGCAGTAACTTATTTTATAAAAAACAAAAAAAAATGAAAATTATTTAAAAAATCTAAATATAAGGAAAAATATTTAAAAAAAACTAGTTTTATTAAATTTAATAATTTTACTTCTATAGAAGTAGTTGATATATTAATCATCATAGCAGAGTTTTTATAATTTTATGCTTGTATTACCATAATCATATTAAATTTAATATAAACGTGTTCCTTGTGATCCACCGTATACAGTTAAAGATTCATTATCCCAAGTCATCATTAAATAATAATCAATTCTAAAATTTACTTTAAAATGTGGAGGGAGATTTTATAGATTAAAATTAGTGGCTGTTCCTTTATAGGCTAATTAATACTCACCAAGATTCGCTTAATTAAACTCAACATCATTATATTTACATATCATCTATTATCCATTACTCCAGGAGGCATTAGGAAAAGCAGTGCTATCAACTCTTTTGTAAACCTGAATTTCACTGACTAATTAATTTAAAAGAGTGAACTTAATAAAAATAGTTAATATTTAAAATACATGTTTGCTATATTCTTAAAATCAATATTAGAATTAAGAAGAATGTTTAAGTTTTATTCATATTTTATAGTTTTTAATGTTAAAGTGATTTTTGAAGATACATTTAATTATGGATTTTAGTTTGCTAATAGCTTATAAAGGCAAAATTTATTTTGGAAAGAAATTTGTTTTTGAAAGGAAAGTTAAGTAAGCTAATAAATAAATTTTAAAAATCATACGTAAATCGCATATTTGTTTTTTTCATCATAAACGAATTTCAAACGAAGCAATTTAATTAATGTTCAGCCTAAGTTTTTGATAATTGAATAAATTTAATTTACCACAAACTATTTAATTTACACTAATTTACTTTCCTCCGCTCAATCAATTTAATTTACATTTAAGTTCAAAATGATATTATAGTTAATGATTACAGCGATTTATTAAGGTCTAATTTTAATATTTTAGAAATAAAATTAATTACAAAATACTATTTCTACTATTTGAATATGCTTAAAAAAAAGCAAGAGAAGTTTTAGAAAAATAAATTATTTTCATAAAAATCTTTTATAAAAAAAATGACATAGCTTAATTTAATTTGTAAGATTGAAATTTAGATTACAAATAATCAATATTAAAAATAATTACATTTCAATTTAAAGTTAATGAATTCCTAATTTCAGGCTTTAAAAATAGTGCAGTGTAATTAATTATTTTCATTTATTCTTTAAAAAATTATTAATCTTTATCTTAAACATTAAAAATACGTTTTCATAAGAAAAAATGAGAGTTTTTATTACTTTGAAAAATATAAAATTTAAACAACTTACAAGCATATTTTAATCTAAAATGCTGCTTTTTTATTTTGTTTCATTTGACAATCTGCCTTTATCGAAGAAATAGATAATTATATGAATGCTTAATAATAACAAAAACTAAATAAATATAGATCTTTTTTTAATATTTTCCTAACAAATTAGATTCAAACAAAATGATAGAATAACAAATTAAAGAAATATAAGAATATGAAAACGTAAATTCTTCTAAAAAATTTTTTTAAGCAGAATTTGAATTATTATTTATTCCGATAAAATATGAGAGTATAAAAAACAAATATTAAAAAGTAGTCATTTTAAAAAATCAAATAGTTTAAACGCAAATAAAATAAGAAATCGTCTTCCTGTAAAGGATAACTCAAATTAATGAATCAATTTTATTAATCTTTTATTAATAAATGACTATTTATATTTAATACATATTTTGTTCAAAAGTAATTTGATTAAATTATCCAAAATAATTCTTAAATTATATATTTACTATTAAGTTTTCAACCTTATTCCTTTTATATTTTCCATAGAATGACTTTTAATCTAAATAAAATATTATATAAATTAATTTAGAAACATTTGATCATACAAATTTTAAATAGGAGATTGTTAAATATATTTTAATTTAAAAATCCACTTTATGTTTGATTTTCTTTAAAAATTAGTAATTGTTATTTCAACTCAATATCTATATGTATTTATTCAAGTTCATATTCAAAAAATTAATTTTTCATAAAATGAATAAAAAGCTTTATTATCTGACTAAATTTGGGAAATAGAAATAATGTAACTCGTTAAAATAATATTTCTGAACTTTTTTTAAAAGATGTAGGGATACCATCGAAAGTTAGCCATGTTATCAAAAATAATGCCACTGAAAAGTTCAAATGAATAAAGATTGATACTTTCATCAATCAGATAACCTTAATTATAAAGATTTTTTATTGTCAATATTATAGTTTCTAAAGCAAATATAATATTAAAATTATTTGTTTAATTTTTTTGTGTTATTAATAAACTATTAAATAAATATTTATTATTTTTCTTATCAAATCAAGTTACTCCATTAACTAATGATAGATTTACATAACCCCATGTCATTAAAAATATAAAATCAATTCTAAAATTTATCTCAAAATGTTTTGGAATATTTTTTAGGTCTAAAGTATCAGTTTTAGCTTTAAAAGCTATTTAGCACTAACCAAGCACCGCTTAATTTATTTCTAAATAATTTTGCTAGAGTATAATATATTTTTTCCTATAATTCCATGAGTTACTCAGCGAAGCAGAGCTAACTTTTAATTTTTATATTTGTATTTAGCCTAATTTTTATAACTAAAACATTAACTATTACAATTTTAGGTTAATGAAAATTAATTTATCTTTTGAATCTTTAAATTTAATATTCAAAGAATCAAAAATATGTTAGTTTTTTTCATCTTATTTAAGTTATCAGGTTTTATTTTCAGTTATAAATAAATAGAACTTCTATATATTATTAGTTCTTAATAGTAAATATTAAAATTAATTTTAAAATAAATTTAATTGAAGATTTTAAAAATCTTTTAACTTAAAAAAATATTTTTCATAATCACATTATAATTCTTATTATTCTATATTCAAAATTTTAATGGAAAATTTTAATTTTTTAGATAAAAAAGTTATTTATGTTTATTTAATATTAAATTTTTTTATTTAGCTTTACAACCTAATTAATAACAATTTTTCAAATACATGATAAAATAAATATTAACATATTCTTTGATTATTTTCTCCTAAAAAAAATATTAATAATTATTTATTCATTAGGACATAACCAAAGTTATTTAATAATAAAGGTGAGGATTTTTAATTATTAAAATATAAATTAAATTTTTTGTTATACAAAGTAGAATTGAATTAATAATATAAGTAGAAATTAACTGAATTAATAATTAGGAACGAAGATAAATAGTATTGAAAAGAAATCTTAAAAAAAACATATGAACTTTAGTTTTATTTATTTTGTCATATTATTTAAATTTCTTTTATGCAGAATTTAAGATATTTCTTAGCAAGTTATCTACTCTAAAATACCTAACTAAAATATATAGATTAATAATGTTTTTGATCCATTTTTTCAATCACCTCAGACAATCGTGTAGTAGATATAAACAACAAATCAATTTATTTATGTAAAAAATGAAAGAAATTTCATATAAATATACGACTTGAAAACTGTTTAGAATATTTATAGCCTCAATCTAGGAAATGATAGCGCTGTCAATTCATTTGTTGTTAGTTTAGATGATTCTAAAATTATTTTTTCTATATCTAATAAAATAATGAAATTTGATCTAAACTATGGATAAAATAATCAAATTTCTACTTAAAATGGGTTAACATCTCAAGAGACGATAAGTTATTCAATAAATTAAATTATAATTGATTAAAATTAATCTAATGTCTTAGTTTATGGAGGAACTCAATTTGCTATTTATAAATTTCAAAGCCTTTCTAATTTCAAATACATTGACTTAGGAGAAGTAATAAGCAAGGCAATTCTATCATAGGATGGAAAGCTAATTTTTATTAATTCGATAGATTAAAATGGAAAATCAAATCTAAGAGTGATAGAAATTAATTAAATGAATGGAGATTTGAATGAAATAGGAGGCTTATACAAGAAATTAAACATAGATTATTTCGATGTTACAAGTGATTAAAATTTAATTTACTGTTTTGACTAAGAAAATTAATAACTAATTTCTATTAATATTCAAAACATGTTATCTCTTTACCAATAAAATTTGAATAAAATTGACATATCAAGTTACAGTATTTTAAATTTACCTATATTGAATCCTCCTGCTATTGCTAGCTCTATAAAATTGTAATCTGATCATATTCTAGTAATTGGTATTAAATACTAAGGATTGTAAATATTTGATATTTCTGATTAGAGTTAGATTGAGTTATTTTATTAAATAAATTTTGCAGAAACTTCATCATATTTAGATTTTAATGGAATAAATAGAGATTATTTAATAACAAGTGACTATTCAAGTATATAAATATTCTAAAGTTAGAATATTTAAATAAATAATTCTATCCCAAGTTTATTTAATATTCATTTAGTAAATCTGATTCCAATTTAATAAGCATCAAGCTGTTTATCTCTAAATAATAAAAAAAGCATATTTGTTTCTACAAACAAATAATTAAATTTGTATTCATTCTAACAATAAGAAGATCCATTTCTGATAAAATCTACTTATCAGCTAAGCTCTAATAGTTAAAGTATAATTGTTGATTAGAGTTCATTTTCTCTCTACATTTAATCTTCTTAGATTTCAAATTATTTGGAGTATTACTAAATTGATTTCGACAATAATAACTAAAACTAAAACCCGAAACTAAATCTAATATCTACAGTACCTAATCTAAGTAATACTAAACTTCCATACGGAAATATGGTAAGAAGTAAAGATGGCGCTTTAGTGGCTGTAGCTTATGGAAATGGATTCCTACTGTTTGATTCAAGCAATTTTTCTAAGTTAAGTTTAATAACACAAGTAAACTCATTCAGTAATTAAGTTGATTTTTTAGAAATTACACGGAACAGATAATGGATAATATGTACATAAATTAATACAGGTGAATATGCATTTGTAAATATCCTAGATATTTCTATTAAAGTTTCGTATAGGACAATAAGCGTTTAAGGAGTAGTTACATTTTAAAATGGAGATTATGCATATCTTTACTCTGGATCTAAAGGATTAATAATTTTAGACACTTTAAAACTTCCATAAATATCTATTGTTGGAACTTTACAAACAAATAGCGGATGGATGAATTACATAAATATATTTGAAAATGAAAATTTCTTGATAATATCTTAAGCAAGCTAAGAAATGATATTATTAGTTGATATTCAAGATAAAACTAATCCACTAATACTCTCTTAACTACAATTAACTAGTGATGTAGGATATTCTTCTTGTTTGTCTTAAGACCAAAAGTCACTATTTATTCTCAGCTAAAAAGGATTAAGAACTCTCCCTATTTAATCAAGCATTTTAGTTAATTAAATTCAATATATTTTTGACTCTATTTCTTAATCTTATTAGCTTGGAACTAAGCAAATTTTAAAAGTAGGATTTTCTTATTCTATTTTGTTAACTCCTCTTTACACTGTTTAAGGTTAATCTATTACTAACATTTTTTATTATCATAATTTCGAATATGAACCACTTCCTAAATGGATTACTTATTCTTCTAGAGAGAGTACTATTTATATTAAAGGCACCAAAGAAGGTTTGGGTTCAAGTGAATAAATGTAGATATAAAACTTAAATACAATTCTCTTACAAGTCTAAAACCCTCTAACATTTAAAAGTTTTATCTTCTTACAAGACACTGATGGGATAGATATAAATTAAGATAAAAGTATATTAATTTTTTAATAGCTCAGAGAGAAATTTTATATTACAACTTAAAATTTAACAAATCCATTAATTTTCTAGTAATACGATTAAATAAGCTTAAATCTTTAAGGGTTTAGCGGAGATTAACTAGCACTTTTAACTTAATTAACTCTTAGAAAACTACTTTAAAGTATTTAAATAGTTCCAATTCAGTTTTTGATGGAATCTTCATTACAATTAGATTTTACCAACCCACAACAACTGATTAATTCTTCATAAAATAATATTACATGTTAATTTTAAGTTATTGATGATAGCTTTGGCGTTTTTGTGAACAAATCTTATGATGGAGTATATAGTTATTTGAGTTTAAATTCAAAATAACTCATCTTACAGGGAATTTCTACAAGGATAAATTAAATTTTATATGAAAAAAGTTTATTATTTTATAATTATACTTAATTAAATTTAATAAAATTGAATCTAATAATTTCAGATTTTGTCAATTATGATGTGATTAAAAACTTTACCCTGTTGAATTCAGACTTAAATATTTTTACAATTTATAAGCCTGTCTAATTAAAATTAAAACTTTAAGATTAACTTGAAAAAACTCATCCTAATGGAGTTTTATTCATAAATAGCTAAGTTGAATTTTAATTTAATAATTAAACATTCTAAAGCTTAGACTAATCAAATATCATTTATTTGATTTTTATTAAAAGTGATAATAATGACTAATAATAAAATATAAACATTTCTAACAAATTACTAAAAGAATGTATAAATAGTTAATCTGCTTTAGGATATCAACTAATACCTCAAGATTTCTGGATGGATATAGATGCAATCTATCTAAGATTTACAGGATTTTCAAGTTATATATTTTATTTTAATCATTATTAATTTAAAATAATAGCATTTGATGGTTACTCCTTCGCAGAAGATGAATTTTAAATTTAGTTGACTGGAATTCCAGCATCTTTTATTGTACTCATTATATTGTATGCAATGGGACCACTAATAATATTTGCAATCTTATTTATATTGAGAAAAAATTTCAAAAATTTGTATATATTAAAAAAGTGGGGAAGAAAATACTAAGAACAAGTATATGCTAACAGCTACTACTTGAAAAAGATTGTATTTGTAGGTGATAATTTAAAAAAAGCTCAAAAATTAATGGATGCCATTATTTAATTCATTTTGCATAATGAGACTTAATTTAAAAACTATTGCAAATAAAATATATAGGATGAAAAAGTAAAAATAAACTCTAAAAGAAAATACAATACTTAGCTTCAGAATGAATTAGAAATAAAATTTTCAAACAATAATGCTGCTGATAAGAGAAAACAAATATCAAAGAGCTATTTCAAAAGCTTAGTTCCACAAAACTTTGCTTCACAAGAATTGAATGATTAAAAAGATCTGGCTTTAATTTTTAAATAAAAAAATTCGAATAAATAGCAGTTTAAAAACTAACAAGAATAGCAAATAAATAAATTTTTAGAAGATAAATTTTAAAAAACTAGTAAAAACAATAAAAACCTTAAAAAATTAATATTTTTATTTATTGATTCAGAAACAAAAGATCTAAGTATTCAAAAAATTACCTACTTTTTAAAATATTTTAATATCAAATTCGATTTTGAAGGTAAAACATATGAACCAGATTACTATAGTTAATAATTAATTGACTAAGGAAGTATCTTTCATTATTGCTTCATATCATGTATTTCTCAATACTTGCTTAAGCTAGACTACCTGAGTTATTAAACATTATTTCATCTTAAAAAATTAGTAAAACTATACTAAAATAAAAGAAAACAGCAAAACGAATCATTAAATTAAAATTGGTATACTAAATATGCGTATATCAAAGATTAAAAGCCACTTTCATACTCACATATAACCATAAAGCCATATCCAGAAGTATTTTTTGATATAGACATGATTCAAAGCGATTTAAAGATAATATTTGAAGATATTTAAGAAATATTTTAAAATAAAAAAAGTATTTAATTACTTGAAGAATTTGTCTAATAAAAGATTTATTTTGGATTAATAAAGCAATTTTTAATTTCTAAGAAATTGGGACTAATTAAAAACAAAAAAATGCTATAATTTCCATTTAAAGAATGTTCTATACACCTTAGAAGTAGCGAGATAGATATTATTGAATGCTTTAAGCATGATCCTTCAGTTCAATTCTATAATTTAAGATACTACTTCTAAAAAACTTCTTATTAATTACTACTTAACAAAGGTATAAACTTGATGCCTAATTGGATTAAATTAGAAATCAAAAGTCAAAATTGCTTAGTCATTCATGGAATTCCAACATTCTACGAGCTTGGCTAACTTTAAATCAGAATTTATGATAAAAAGAAAATTATAGTCTGTCAATTTAGTTTATAAATTTAATTAAGAGGATAAAAAAATGCTTAATCAGTTAAGAGTGTAGGATCTTAGAACTAATAAAATGGATTGACTTTCATTAATAAATTTTCTTCAGTGATATTATCTAATTAAAATATAAAGAACTAATAGGAGTAGCAATAACAACAACAATAAGAAGAAAAAGCTCCAACTAATAACATAAAAAATGAATAAGAACCAAAGTAATTTTTTTTTTAAATTCAAACTCATTTAATAAAATAATTTAATATAGCATAGAGCAATAAAATATATCTTTTAAATCAAAGACGAAAAGATAAAGTTCTATAGCGAGATCATCTTTTATATCAATTAAGCTCAACTAAATAAACGAAATCGATGATTAACATACAGATAGAAATACTTTTAAAGATAGATAGGATACACAGGAGTTAGATTTAGCTGATGAGTGTGCTATACACTTAAATTTCTCTTAACATAAAAAATTTAAGAGAAAAGAAACAATTCAAGAATGAGAGTAGTTAAGTTGAATTATTTAATTTAAAAATTTTATATTTTAATTATTTTACTTTCATAAATATTTATTTATTTTAATTATATCATTAGTTTTTTTTAATTCCCAAATAAATGTTAGTATAATTATTTTTATTTTAAGCTATATAATATTTAAATTATAAAACCATAATATATTTTAAAATAATCTTAACTAAATACATTTAAACTTGTATAAAGTGGATAATTATATTTTATCGAGAAAAATCAAATTAAAGTTTTATTATTTTATCATAAATAAATATTCTTAATATATATTAAATTATTTATTAAAAAAATACTTTTAAAAAAAATATTTATTTATTCATACATATTTATTAAATTTATTTTTAATTTTATCAAATTTTTGTATTTATTTTAGTGAACTAAATCATATTTTATTTCTTAATCAAATGTCTGAATAAATGCTATTTGATTATTCTTATAGATAAAATTAAAATAGAAATATAAATTGCTGAAAAAAAAATGATTGAAATGACAGATAGCAAAATTCTTACATTTTATGAGAATTAATCTACTAAATCATCATAAATAATCCAATTAATGCTTACAGATCCTATAAGTAGGCAAAAACGGCATAAAATTTAATTTTTATTAAAATACTCATCTGGGAAAGGCCTTGTTAAAAGCAGCAATAGAGTTTCAATGCTAAATAAGCATTATATGAATATTATTTGTTTTATTTTTGTATCTGAAAAAAATATCAAAGCATAAACAAAGAGCATTTTCCTAACAAGTATAATACCATTAAAAATATGATACTATTATCTAAATTACAGAGTTGAAAATTCTTAAAAATTTATCTCAATTTTTTTAATAATTGAATTGATTTGTTTTGATTTATTCATCTAAAATCCTAATAGCATTAGTATAATTTGTGAAGTAAATAAAATTCCACTTAGTATAACTGAGGCTAATTCGAATAAAGTATTAGTATTACTGTCATACATCTACAGTTAAAAGCTAACACAATATTTGTAGAAAGTAAGAAACACCAAACCTACAAAAATCATGAAAAAGAATCTTTAATTATATTTTTAAATTACTTTATTTACTATATTTTTACTTCTTAGGTTAACTATCTTATGCATATATGATAGAAAATACATAAATATTGCCAAAAACCAAATAATACTAGGCTGAATCATATTACTAAATATATTAGAATCTACTTTTTCTCTTTAGTAACTTTATGGTACATTTGCTGTTTGAGATTAAATATTAGGTAGAAACTCAAAATTGCTGAAATTAAATAACTTTAAAAATATATAAAGAGGCAATGGATAATTTGCATTTGCATATATTAAAAGATTTATTGTTTGCAGTAGGTCGAAAATGCTAACAAACATCCAAAATGGGATAAAAAATAGTAAAGAATATGTTATGATCCCTAGAGCTATACTTATGATGCTAGTAAGAATTTTTTAATTTTCATTTTAAAATATTTAAATTGATTTAATACAATCATATTAAGTGCCTAGTTCATAGTTTATATTGCATACCTAGCATTGATAACTATTACCTTCAATACAAGTTTGACAATTTTAAACCAAGCAATTTTAAAAGCATTAGCTATTAATATCTTTTTAAAATTAAGGAAGACATTAAGAACATTTGAAAGAATCTCCTTTTTGGCACTCTTTGCAATTTTGTACATTACATTATTACTAGCAATTAAGATTGGAATCTAATTGATAATTTGAATCACAAATAGAACACTATTAATTGTTGTTGACTACACATTTTTGGCAATTTAAAACCTAACAATCTAAAATGCATTGCTTATTAGAATCTATTTTAAATTAAGAGATACAGGTTTAGCATAATGTTTAATTACCTGAAACGCAAGTTTAGCAATTCGAAACTTAACAATCAGAGATACACTTCTAATTTAAATCTAATTTATAAGATGGAGCACATACCTAACAAGCATCCTAATTATCAACAATGCAAGTCTAGCAATTTGCTACAAGACAATCAAATAAGCATTAGCCAGTTGAATTGACTTTATATTTAGGATTACAAATTTAACATTAATTTTAATTTCCAACCACACATGTTAAGCAATTTTGAACTTAACAATCAAAACTGCATTCCTAGCTAATATTTATTTTATATTAACTCATACAATTTTAACATTAGTTTTGGTTTCCATTGACACAAGTTTAGCAATTTTTAACTTTACAATCAAAAATGCATTAACCTTACTAATCTATTTAATACTATGAATTACATAATTAGCATGTATTTTAGTTTCCTGTCACACATTGTTAACAATTCTAAACTAAGCAATCAAAAATGCATTACAAATTTGTATTTAGTTTATACTAAGAATTACAGATCAGACATTAATTTTAATTTTAAGTTACACATGCTTAGCAATTTTGAACTTAACAATCGAAAATACACTATCCACTTGGATCTGCTTTGTATTATAAATTACACAGTTAGCATTTATTTTGATTTCCAGTTACGCATGTTTAGCAATTTGGAACTTAGCAATCAAAAACACATTAATAACTGGAGTTTGTTTTATATTAAGAAATACAATTAAGACATTAATTTTAATTACCAGATATACAAGTCTAGCATGATGGGACTTTGCAATCAAAAACACATTACCCAGTTGAATCTGTTTTATACTATGAAATACAGTTTAAGCACATTTTCTAATTTCCATTTACGCATGTTTAGCAATTTTGAACTTAACAATCAAAAATACACTATCCACTTAGATCTAGTTTGTATTATTAATTACATACTTAGCAATTATTTTAATTTCCTGCCACACAAGTTTAACAATTTGAAACTTAACAATCAAATATGCATTAATTATTTTAATCTATTATGTATTAAGGATTACATTTTTAACATTGGCTTTAATTTCCATCTTTGCATGTTTAGCAATTTGAAACTTAACAATCAAACACACATTATAAATTAGAGTCTGTTATAAATTATAAAGCACATTAAGAACACTATTTTTAATTTCCTGTTTTACATGTTAAGCAATTTTAAACTTAACAATCATAAATGCATTATTAATCAGAATCTATTTTATATTATGAAATACAATTTAAACATTTTATTTGGTTCCCTGTAACACATGTTTGACAATTTTACACTTAACAATCAAAAATACATTACTAATTAGAGTCAAGCTTATATTATTGATTGCATTGTTAGCATTTATTTTAATCGTTTGATGAACACACTTAACAGTTCTAAACTTAGCAATCAAATATACAATTCAAGTTAGAGTCAAGTTTGTATTAAGATTCACATACCTAACACTAATTTTAAACTCCTGTTACACAGGTCTAGCAATTTTAAACTTGGCAGTCGAAAATACATTAAAAATTATTGTCAATCTTATATTCAGAAATGCAAGTTTGGCACTGATTTTAAATACCTTCTTAACATTTCTAACAGTTTTAAACTTGACAATCAAAAACACATTACTTATTAAGATCTAATTTATACTGTGAATCACAGGATTAACACTATGTTTAATTACCACTAATACAATTTTAACAATTTTATACTTAACAATCAAATACACATAAAAAATTTCCATCTGTTTTGTATTGAGAAATACATGTCAGGCATTAATTTTAATTACCAGCTTAGCAAGTTTAACAATTTATTACTAGACAGTTAAATTAACATTAATAATTAGAATCAATTTAATATTGATCATTGCAAGTATCACACTACTATAAGTTATTAGAATTGCATACTTTACAATTTTGAACACCACAGCAATTATATTTGTTAGTTAAATAATATCCTTATTAACACTAAATACATTTTGTCTTATCGTTTAACTAATATTAGCTACAATAAGGAATAATTTAGAAACATTGATTCGTTTAACTATCCAATAGGCAATTTGAATAACATTGTTAGCATATACCTATTTGATAAATTATTCTTTAAAATAAACTTTAAATAAAATATTTAATTTACCTGTTGCGATATCAACTTGACTACAGCAAGGATCATTACTAGCTTAGCAAATAAATGGATTTGCTGGATTTTAGTACATATTTGGTTAAGCACACTAACTGCATGTAGTTTAGTTACACTTTAAACAACTTGAATCGCATTAAAGACAAACATTTCTTGTATAATTTGTAGTAGATATTATGCTAGTATAATAACCTTTAGGGCACTATTAAACACAAGTAAATTAATAAAGAGATTAAGTTGAATCAGAACAAAGTAAACATTTAGATGAAGATTGAAAGCATTAAGCACAAGGCATATCACAGTTAATACATTAATGCAAATTTGTATCGTAATACTAATTTAATTAGCAAACTGGATTAAAATAAACATATACTTGTGTGCCCATAAGATAAAGTAGAGATGCAGGAAGTCTCTAAGTGCAGATATTTGAATCTGTGCATTACTGACAATATTATCCACAATTTAAACATGTAAATCCAGATAAGTAAGTCCCAGGAGGACAAGATAAAATAGGAGAATCATTATATAAATAGTAGTTAGATGATGGTTAGATGCATTTTTTATTAGATAAACATTTATTACAATTTTATTCGCAAGCAATACATAAGTTATAAACATAAGTATAGCCGTTATTACAAGAATTGAAAGGAATGCATTAATTAGAAGGGGAAGTTTAATAAAGTAGGTATCCATATTAGCAAAAGATACATAATGGTGTTGAGCTTGATGAATAAGTATCACAATAATTAATAGGTGTTTCGCAATTCTTAGTAGAGGAATTTTAAAAAGTATAAGAAGGGCAGCTCTCTATGCAATTTCCGTTAATATTGTAAAAGTTAGCTGAACATTTTTAACAAATTTATTGCGACTATCCATTAATTGTTTCTTGAGTTGTTGTTAAGCATGTAGAAAAATCTTTGCAATATTTCATGTAATAAGAGGATTTTTAGATACTTTGAATATATTAATTTGGATTACATGAACTAACTACATGATATTAGGATTCTGTTGTATTATAGTACATGTAATATTGTGTTGGCTTCATAAACTACTAACTGCAAACTCCTTGAAAATTATAGTTAAAAGTAGAATTGCAAATTTAGCAAAGGTTATTAGCAGTATTTTTTTTTAAGCAACCTGAACCAGAAACAACATTACCATATTTATCAAAAGAATAGCCTACCATTTATGATAAGTTTATAGTTGGACAGGAAGGGTCACTATTATCCTAGCCAATATCGCAAAAATATTCTGGTTTTGAATTACAGGATATCATAGCCTGATTACTACATTTAGTACACTAGGTACTATTAATTGGTAGATAATAATTTGTTGGGCAAGTATAAGCATTATAATTGACTCCATTCACATTATAAGTAGATAGGAAGTAAGTTTATGAGCAAATAGGAGTAGTCATATCACACTTGATGCATGAATTATTATTTAAATAATAAATTTAAGATGGACAATTTTAAACGCAAGATGAAGTAAAATAGCTAGGTTAGCATGTTAAACATTATGAAGTGCTTTCATCTTATTAATATAAGCATTAGTTAATAGTGATTGGAACACATGTTGAATATTATGTAAAAGATTAGAATGGTTAAAAGTAGAACGATTCAGGACAGGTTCTAAAAAAACAATTTCCATTTATTTAGAGAGTGATATCATTTTAGCAATTATTTTATACACAAGATAGTCTTATTAAATTCAGAGTATAACCAATAGGGCACACAGAAATGCATTAATAAGAATTAGAATTATAATCAAATAGTTTATAGAGAAAAGGTTGACAAATATCATCAAATATACCAAACTTAGGGTCATAGCCTTTCCAGTTGTTGCTTACATTTTATCCATTTATTTAAACAATCTTATGAAAAGTAAAGGGAAAGCATGAAAAATGGTAATTATTGCTGGTTTATTAGTAATAAAATGAAGGTTTGCAATTAAGTACGCAAGAGCCTTGCTAATTAAAATATCCTATCTTACAATAAGTGCAACCAGTTTATGAACATACTTGACAATTAGGGTCTTGACAAGGTACACAAACTCCGTTGTTTAAATAAACACCGCTAAAGCAACCACAAGTGTTCTATGCAGTATTTATTTAAAAAGTGTCAAGGCATTTAATAGGGAAAATAGAAAAACCAGTTACAACTCCATTTGAAACTTACTATTTTATAAAATAAATTTTAATAAAAAAAATCAAATGTAATTTTTTTCATTTTAATATTTAATAAAAATTAAAATAAAAAATGAAGATTTTAGAATAAAAAATAATTTTTTAAAATAATAAAAAAAATATAAATAAAAAGTAAATATTGGTTAAAGAAATTATTAGAAATTCAGAGGATTTAATTAAAAAGTATTCAGTTATTGTATATTTATTCTTAAATTAGACTATTCCTGATATTATTAGTATATTTATCTTAAATAAAGTAGAGATAAAATTAGAATGTTATATATTTTGGGTAAAATAGAATATTTTAATTTAATAACATACTTGAGTAACTCCGCATTCTAAAAAATAGCTACTTGAAGGGCATTACTAACATTGGTTATTTAAAGGATTTCTAAAATAACTATAAGCACAATTAGAATCGCTACATATCTCATAAGTACTATCCATTATATAACCAGTTTAACAAACCAAGCATTTAGATAGCGATAAGCAAATACTGCAGTCATATTTACAACTTTAACATGTATTCTAATTAAAATATTATCCAGCAGGACAAGCTAAGCACAAGAATTAATTCTAGAGTTATACTTTATAATAATTTGGTAGGCAATCTAAGCAATCTTTTTATTAGTATCCGTTACAAGCGCTACATCCTTAAAAGCATTATTCACATAACCCTGTTAATTCATTAAAATATGTTCCTGAACCGCAAGCAAGGTCTCCCTTAATTAGTTGGTACACCAACAAAGATAAAAATATCTTGATAAATAGATGTTTTTTAGAATATTTTTAAGTCATGATAGTTTTTAGATTTTCTTAAAAAGAAATAAGATAAACAATTTCATGTTAAGCAAATTAATTAATTGTGAAGTTAAGGCTTAAGTATCAAAAAGTCGTAAGTTTAATATATATTTTAAGAAATATTTACATGCTAAAACATTTAGATATTTATTAATTCATTCTTTTTAAAGATTTCATTCAATTACTTTCTATAGATATATAATAATTACCACATATTCCTAAAACAATATTTTCTCAATTTTAATTTTAGAGTGTTAAGAAAATGTTCTACTTTTTGTAATTCAAGTTTTTTCTAACAAAAAATAGGAAAGAATAAAATTAATATTATAGATTTAAATTTGGCATTACAATTATTTACATTATTTCGATTCAATGCAAATTTTCTATTTGTAATGCTTTGATATTTGAAACTAACTAACTCTATATTAAGAGATTCCACCAAAGTTAGATATTCATTACATTTTAAATTAATGAATATTTGGTGCTAAATTAAATTATCAAAGCTGATTTCTTTACAAAGTACTTTTTACAGTATTTATAATTTTGATTTAGAAGTAATCAAAATTTATATTAGCCCAAATAATGTTTTTTCAATAAAATAAATTTTTTTTATTTATGATTAATAAGTACTAAGAAACAGTTAGTAAATTAAATTAAAAATGGTTTCCTAAATTGTTAAATTATTTCAAAGAAAATTATTAATCTTTTCAAATTATAAAAAAAATAGTTTCTTTATGAGAATTTGAGTAGAAAAAATTTTAATTTTATAAACTAAAATAGACTCTTTGATTTTTGTTAATTGTGGATAAATCTTACTTTTTAGCCTCTATTTCATAACAATCAAAAATTATATTAATATTTTACATATTTATGCAAGTAAATTTTTTTACCTTTTTAATTGATCTTTTAATATCTTTCCTTTATTTTACATTTTAATTTTTAGTTTTTCACCAGCTTTGATAGAAAATTAATCACAAAATCTGATCCACCAATTAAATCAGTCATTCATCAATCTCCCATAATTCACCATCAAATAGATATTATCCTTATTTGTGGATTTAACATTTTTAATAAATTTTATCAACTGCTCCAAAAATACAAATATCATTATGAAAACTTATCTATTCAAATAATCGGTCATATTTTTTTAATAAAAAACTAAAATTTATTTATATTTGATGAAAAATCTAATCTTTAATAATACCTTTGATTTCTGATTACAGAATAGAAATACCAAAATAAATTTATTGCACAGTTAATTTACACTTTTTCTGTATAATATGGTTAGATGAATAAAATTTCAACCATTTAAATTTTAATTTAAACAGATTAAATATGAATTTTAATCAAGCCAAAAAATATTTTTTTTCAAATTAAAATCATCATTTTGTATAAAAATATAATTTAAAATCATACTTATAAATGTTTTCATAATATAAAGAAATATCAAATATAAGGTGACAAGTAAAGTAATTATGAATTTGTTTAATAATCTTGAATTTTTTTTTTGTAATTAATTTTTTCCCCTCAAAGCTTACCAGTATTACCGCTAGTGCTATTATTTTAAGTAGCTTGCTTGAAAATATTGTCAGTGTTTTATTTATTGGAAGCAGAGGTTTATGCGGTTTATGATAATTATTAAGCATTGGCAGAAGCTTTTTAGGAATCTGCAGCAGCTTAATCAGAAGCAGCTTTGTCAGCAGCTGCTTTATCAGATGCAGCTTTAGCAGCAGTTGCTTTGAGATTAGCTTATCTATCAGCAGCACTCTTTTCACTTTTAGCCTTATTTAAAGCAGCTTGATCAGCTGTTAATTATTTTTAAGCTTTGGTAACTGCTTCTTTAGCAGCTTACTTTGCAGTAAGAGCTTAATTTTTAGCAGCCTTATCAGCATCTGATTTAGAAGTTTATGCTTTGGCAGCAGCAGCATCGTATGCTTTTGAAGCTTAATCAAGTTGTTATTGTGCATTAGCTAAAGCAGTTTAATCATCAGCAACTTATTTAGCTGCAGCTTAAGCGACAGAATCCTTTGAAGCAGCATCTGTAGATGCGTTTTGACTATCTGATGAAGCAGAAGCAGAAGCTTTTGCAGATGCAGCAGCCTTATCTGCAGCTTTTTAAGCTTTTTCAGCAGCTATCTTTGCTGCAGAGGCAGCTTTATTAGCTGCATTTTAATCACTTTAGGCTTATTAAGAAATTTATTCCTTTTGTTACTTTAGGTAAGCAACGATTGCATTAATGCTAATTTTGTTGGTAGCAGCAAATTTCTACAAGGCCAATTAGAATTGACTTCCTGTAACACCATTCAAGCTTTAAAGTTAAGCCTAAAGAAGTTGGATTTAAGCACTTGTCAATTACTATTAAGAATTTGAATTGTTAGAACTAGAAGAACTTCCACTAGATGCGCTTCCACTACCACTGCCAGATGCATTACCAGAAGTATCAGCCAAAACTAAAGAAATAGCTAATAATATAGCAATAGATACAAATATTTTTTTCATTATTGAGAAATAATTTACTTCTTTTTTTCAAATAAGTTTTTTTTAGTTTTTTGTTTTTTATTAAATATTATTTAAATTTTCTTTAATCAGCTTATAAATTGAGTTGCTACTTTAATTTTCAGTATTAATTTATTAAAAATTCAGGCTGTATAATATTTCAAAGAAGCTTGAAAAACGCTGTTTAATTAAATTAATGTTGTACAGTAAGATAAATTGGGAGGCAATTTTCTTCTTCTTTAAAAATTTAACAAAATTTACTTTTTTAAAAAGGTAGAGCCTTGTAAATTAGCATCAAAACAATAAATATTATTTGATTATAAGAGATGATTATTATCCTTATTGATTAATTTCCATGTATTTACTTCTTTATTTTATTACATAAGTTAAAACTTTTATAATTCGTGCTTATAATATTGGAGATTTGTGTTTAGATATTTTTTTTAAACATAATTAATAGAATTATATATATAAATGTGTATTTTCAGTTATTTTGTTATTTAATTTTACTTAAAGATGGAAGTATTAATAAAGTTAATTTTCTTTTTATCTAATCATTAGAATAGTATTAGAATCAACAAAAGACAAGATATTTAATTCTATTCTTAACATTTTAGAAACACTATGCTTTAATTTGGAAACATCAATATAATATATATATATGAAAATCCATCCAAGTTGTGAGTGTAATTGTATTCAATTGGAAAAAAAGAAGAAAATTAATAAAACTAAAGATGAATGATATAATAAAAAAAAAAAAAAACTTAATTAGTCTATTTGAATTAAAATTTTTCTAATCTTACAAAAATCACCTGAATTTTTATCTATAAAATATAAAATCAGATTATATAAATGAGATTCTTTTAAATGTTAAACAACCAGTTTTCTTATGCTTAAAACAATTTAAGTCATTTACTGGACTAATTTTACTGCCATGTGGTATTATATTTATATATTTAACTAAGCAATAGATAATATAAAAAATGCAAAATATTTTAAAAATAATATAAAATAAAATTCATAATTCTTGTATAATTTTTGGAGAACATAGTTAATAATACATTTCTTCATTTGAATATTTTCATTTTTGTTTAACTTTTTGCATTTTAAAAATAAGGATTCAAAGTCAATTATAATTTTTTTAAAATTTAGTATTATTTTTTTTAATTTTTAGTAATTCAAATAATTTTATACTGGATATATAAAATTATATAAATGACTTTTAAATATAATCTAATAATAGACTTAAATTAGAAAACTAAGATATTATCACAAAATTATATATTTAATAATGTACATAAAATGATTAATAAAGATATATTAAAATAATTCTTATTATTAATTTCACTTATTTATAATTAAGGCTCAACATTTTTTACAAAAATAAGAAGATATTCTTGACAGAAATATTACTAAAAATTTTCAGCAATATTTTCGAATTTATTTATTTAAATAAAATCTCTTGTTACACAGAATTATAAGTAATTTTACCAAAATAAATATAGATTGAAAAAATATTAAATGCAACTAGTAAAAATTAACTTGAAGTATAAAAAAAAATAATTAAAAAACTCTTTGGATAACAAAAACATAAAAAATAGCGATTATTTTTTGTTCAAGCACTTGATATAAATTTAATTTACTTTCATGTTTATGTAGATTTGTTTTAAATTTTTATTACATTTTTAACCATAATAACTCAATAGAAATTTACAAGCTATTCTATCAAAATTTTTTACACCAGCAATTTATTTTCTTCTGTATAAATAATAATTATAGAATTTAGTCATTAAAAGAAATATTTTTTAGATAAATATGTAAGAAAGAAATTAATTATTATGAAAAATAGAAAATACTTTTTTTAAAAATTCAAATATTTTCTTAAATTTTATATTAAACTACAAAACATTATGATAATTTATTTCAAATATTTTAAAATTACTAATTAAAATATAATTAAAAAATATTTTGTTTTAATGCTTATGAACATTTAATAGGCTAAATGTTATTTAAAAATATTACTTTCATAAGTTGAATCTAATAAGACTCTAGTATTAAGAGGTAGGTAGGATGAATTTATTAAAAGAGATCATATAAATATTTTCTCATGATAAAAATATTAAAATTGATTTTTTTTAATTGGGTAATTCGAAAAAAAGTGTTTATTTTTTTTAAAATTCTAAAAAAATGATTTGTATAAATTTAAATTTATTTAACTCTCTACCATTAAAGTTAATCATTATCATTTTGCTAATGTTTTCTATTTTTAACTAATTTGCTATTTTAAGAAATTAATAATTTATAAAATGATATAAGCTAATATAATTACTTAAAAAACAAATTTATTTTAAAATTTTAATCTCTGTAAAAATCCTAGATATAAAACATCTATAAAGACAAATTAAACCATTCAAACATACATGAATAGTGAGATTTTAATTTAATTTTTAACGTTTAATTGTATTTTTATATTTTTAAAAGCTATTATTATCATAAAAATTAATTATATCAATAAGGCATTTATTTAATATAATATAGACTTCAATTTATTTCTATCAAATATTTTTTAATGACTTAACTTTTTCTGTTAAAGCTTAGTAAGAAATTCTTCTGATTAATTAAAATATGTAAATCAAATAACTAATAAATAGCATCGATAAAAACATAATAGTTATAGCTGCTATGATTTCACGCATTTAACTAGAGAAAATGTTAGTTATATCATCATAGGCAAGACCATTAATGCAAAGAACTGAAAGCAAAAAACAAAAATGGCAAAATATAATTGCATTATTTTATTAAATATCAGAAAAAGGCTTGTTGATTAGAATTAGCAAAGTTTAAATGCTAAAAATTGCTTGAATTAAAATAATTTAAGCTATCTTGTCATCTTGTAGGTAAATAAGAGTGGTCACATATAACATTCTTCTTAAAAGCATGATTCCATTAAAAAAATGGTATCTCTTTGCAAATAATTTCTTAGTAAATTGCTAAAGCTTTTCTGCTAACTTTTAAATAACACTTTTCTTTGCATGATTACTTACTGTATGGCTTTTTATTAATTGTAAACCTAAAAGAACAGAAATAATTTATAAACTGAGAATTAGAAAACTTATGATTATCTATAAAACTCCAATAGAGTCAGAGCTTCTCCCATATATCTAGAGTTAAGCACTTAAATTTACTTTATAGAAAGTTAAGAAGACAATAGCTGTAAATATTTTATAAAAAAAGTGTTTATAAAAATAGTTAAAAATCTTGAATATTCTATGATTTTTACTAATCTTACTTATGTTTATTACATAAGATAGAAAGTAAATTAAAAAAGCAGTAACCCATACAATTAATGGTTAAATCAAATTACTGTAAAAATTTGAATCAAATTTTTCTCTTCCAAACGTATAAGGGACATTTGCATTTTCGCTTTTTATTCTTGGCAAAAATTCAAAGTTACTAAAGCCAAAAAGTTTCAAAAAGGTATACAAAGAAGTAGGGAAATTCACATTTACATATTCTAAAAAGTTTACTGTCTGAAGAAAATCATAAAAGGATATTATATAAATTGGAGCAAATAAAAATATTCCATAACATGCAAATCCAACTAGACCACTAATTATTGGTGTAGCAATTTCACTACTTTCTTATTGCTTTTACTTATTTTAAAAGCAATTTTTATCATAATCTTCACATTCTAATTCGCATTAATTTTTAGCATTTAACTTATAACCATATTAGCATTTATGGCAACTATTAAAATTGCTACATATCTAACAATTTTAGATTTGGCAACTAGAAATGCATTGTCCATTTTAATCCAAAAAATAATTTGCATTGCAAAATTAACATAAATTTGGATTGTTTTTTTTACAGATATTACAATTTTTAATTAAACAGTTGCTGATGCAATTATTTTTATAATCTAAGATAAAGTTTGGAAGGCATATTTAGCAAGAATCTTATTTCCCTAAAGCACAGAATTAACAGTTTAAAACTTAGCAATCAAAAATACACTCATTTTTTTCGTCCAATTTATACTTATCAATGCATATTTCACATTATCTTCCATTATTTATCATGCATTTCTAACAATTTTATACTTAGCATATACAATTAGAGCTATTTTTATCAGGGAGATAATTTTATATGCAATTTTAGCAAGCTAAAGGATTATTAATCATACACTATTGACAATTCAATACTAAGCAAACTAACTTACATTATTAATTAGAATCAAGTTAATAGTTTTGTTCACATGTCGAACATTTTTTAGGATAGTTAAAAACACATGTTTAACAGTTTTCAACTTAGCATTAAAAAACACACTTATTATTAGAGTCTAAGCTATAGTTAGATAAACAAGATTCGCACTCATTTTACTGGCTTTGCTTACATTATTTGCAATTTTATACTTAACAATCAAATAAACATTAGTGATTATCATCTAACTTAAATTAAGTTAAGCACTTATCACACTTTTTTTGATTACCTGGTTAGCATGTTTAACAATTAGGAACCAAACAATCAAAATCACATTACAAAGATATAGGATCAAGTTTATAAAAATTTAAGCAAGAATCACATTAATACTAATTATCTGAAACACATTGTTAACAATTTTATACTTTACAATCGAGTGAACATTATAAATAATTATCAACTTTATAAGCTGGCAAACAAATGCTGCATTACTACTGCTAATTTTCTATGCAATATTAGCAATTTTAAACTAAGCAGTTAAATTTACACTTTTTAGATATGTGATCAAATTTATAAGCTAGTTAGCACAATAAACATTGTTCTTAATCACCTTAAACACAGATTAAACAATTTTCTACTTTACAATCAAAAACACAATTGTTATCTTGGTCAAGTTTGTACATTCGTTCACATATTTAACATTTTTATTAATTTCCTATTTAGCAAGTTTGACAATTAGCAACTTAGCAATCTAAAATGCACTGAAGAGTACTTTAATCAACTTTGTAATAGCTTATACATGTACTGCATTATTACTAATTATTATTAATGCAAATTTAACAATTTTAAACTTAGCAATCAAAAACGCATTATTGAGAAATAGGATCTATTTTGTAAGTAGATATACATTTTTCACATTTTTATTAGTTATTTAGAACGCAAGTTTAACAGTTCTGTACTTAGCAATCAAAAATGCAATTATTATTTTAGTCAAGCAGATACATTTTTTTGCAAATATCACATACTGATATGTTATTGTTTTAACAAGTTGAACAATTTTAAATACCGCAACATGTATTTTAATCTGTTAAATAGTATCCTTACTAGCACTGTGAACATTTAGTTTGGTCATATTAATCATAAATACTGCATTTTTAGATGAAATAAATGCAAATTTTTTTCTGAAGATCATACTCATAACCATCTTTACATTTAATACAGTTACCTAAATTAAATAAATAATTAATTTATCAAAAGTAATTAAAAATAAATAATACCATTTAACATATCAGTTTAAAGACAATTTTAATCAGATGTTTAAACACACTAATTCGGATCAAATTGGTTTAGGTACATATTAGTAGATAAACACTATGTACATTATGTCTAAGTACACTTAACGCAATTTAAATCACAGCAAAGATCACTGCTTGGATCGTAATTTTTATTTGATGAACAATTTAGCTAGCATATTCCATTTATCGGGGTGTAATTTAGTGGGCACTATTACAAACATTAATTCTTATAAAAATAATAATTCCCAATACATCCTGTTAAACAAAATGTAGGACTATTTTAACAGTCTAAGCAGATAGAGTCACATTTTAAACACATTTTTCTTTAATAATTTGTAGTTATCACTAGTTAGCTATAGTATCCAGTGGGGCAATCTTTAATACATTCATAGTTTAGAAGATTCATTGTAGAATCAGAGCAAAGTAGACATTAGGTTGCCAATTTATAACACTAAGAGCAAGATGTATCACAATTCTAACAGACACCTTATCCTTCATCGAAAAACTAATTTGTGTTACAAACAGGATTCAAGAAAACGTAAACCTTAGTGCTTAAAAGATAAAAATAACTACCATTATAAGGAGTCTAACAGGTATTTTAATCTATACATTTCAAACAAAATTATCCACAATCATAGCAAGTATTATTAGAAAGATATGTAGTTTATGGGCATTCCTAAATAGGCTTATAATTATATAAAAAATAGCCCATAGAGGGTTTTGTGCATTTCATGTTTGGTAAGCATTCATCGCAGTTAATTTAACATGATTTGCAATAACTTAAATTTAAATCATAATAATAACCGTTTTTACAGTCCTAATAAGGTATACAAGTATCTGATGGATTGTTTTTATATAAAACATACCCTCCTAAGCATTTAATACACAAAGCTTATGTTTAGGAAGAATGGTATAGTGCACAATATTAAATGGGAGTTTCGCAAGCCATCTAACTTTTGTTTGTAAAGGTATATTTAGGACAAAAATCTATGCAGCTTCCAAATATGTTAAAAAAATTTGTTGGGCATTTATCACATACTTGATCTTTTAGTCCATCTTAAGATTTGGATTGCAAGCAATATGCAAAATCTTTGCAAACGTTCATATACACACTATTTATATAAACTTTTAAAACAAATTAATTGGGTTTGCAAGAGTCCAAGACTAGGTATTATTGAGAATTAGAGCTTAGATCTTAATATAAAAAGTATTTTGTTGGATATAAAAATTAGTATGAGCAAATACCTTTAAAATTATATTAAGTATAGCAAATTAGACATAGTTTAGTACTAGGATCTTATTATTAACAGTTAGAGAAATTTAAAATATTACCATAGCTGTCAAATGATTTTTAAGTTAATTTAGTTAAATCATGTTTTTAACAATCAGAAGTTTAATTATCTTCTCCCCAGTCACACAAGTAGGTAGTAGTTGCTGGAGTATCGCATTTTATCATGTTTGGATTACTGCACTTTATACATTCTTTATTATTTGTTTGATAGTTGTACGGACAATTACTTCCTTTATAGCTTACATTATTTACAACATATGTATATTAAAAATTAGATGAAGAGCAATATGGCATGTAACAGCTCTAACACTACCCTTTGTCTTAATAATAAGCATAATTGCTAATAAGATCATCAGCTTAACAATTAGTAACACAATTTGAGCTATTCATTATGAACTAAATTTGGCAAAATAAGCATGATGTAGATTCATCTAATTGAAACAAGCAGCCAGAATTATCTACTGGTTAGCATTAAGATAAATTCATCAAGTCTTTGAATTGGGAAAAATAATACCCAAATGGACATGTCCTGTAAAAGCATGTTCCATTTATTTATTAGGATATATCATTACTACAGTCATTTTTTATGCAAGAAAAAGTTTACAAATTAGCAGTATAACCAATAGGACATGCACTAACACAACGAAAGCTGTTTGATTAAGGATCAAATAATTTTAATTATAGAGGTTTACAAAATTAATTAAAGCATCCATAGTCAGAATCATACCCTAAAAACTATTTACAGTAAGATTTGTTATTTTACTAAACTAGCACTTTACCTTATGTGCAATAAATATTACTTGGGTCAATATACTACATTTAGTATAAAGTTTAATCACACTAAAGAACACACTAGCTTGTAAAATAGTTTAAAATATATCCTGTTTTACATTGTGAGCATGTACTACTATTACTGCAAATGAAACAATTAGGATCAGTGCAAGAAATACACTTATTATTACTGCTGAAAACATTAACAGAGCATGAACATTGATATTAGTTCAACTAGAAACTGTCAAAACATATTGATGGTTTTAGTGAGAAGCTGGTTATATTTCCATTTTAGTCTTTGTACTATTATTAAAAGATAATTAATTTCAAATATCAAATAAGATTTAATAAAGCTTATATTATAACATTTTGCAATTTTAAAAAATTATTTTTTATTAATTTTTTATGAATTTAAAAATGAATTTAAATTAAAAAATGAGGACATAAATTCAAATTTTAAAAGAGAGGGTAATAAAATAAAAAATTAAATATATTTTGATGATATTCTAAATATTTTAACAGTTTTAAATTTGTACTTGTACAAAAGAAATTTAAATTAAAACCTTTTAAATTTTATAAATTAATTAATTTTTTACTAATTAAAATAAATTAAAATAGCTTAAAAATACTTATTAAAATAAAAGAAATTAAAACTTAAATTCAAATAAAATATTTACCAATAAATTAAAATTAAAAATATTGTAGTCAAACATCAAAATATTAAAATCTATTTCAAAAATTGTTTCAAGTTAAAAAATTACTAAATAAAAGATATAGCAGTCTAAGGAATTCGGAATTTAAAGAGTACACTACTAACACTATTAAGTCATTGGATTTCTAAAATAGCCAAAGGCACAATCAATTGTATTGCAGGTGTCTTTTTTTGTAAGATCATAAACATATCCTTATTTACAAACTAAGCATTTCGATAAAGAAATGCATATCTAGCAATCAAATTTACAATTAATACATTTATTTTATTAATTATCAAAAAATTATCCTTAAGGGCAAAGAGAGCAAATAAATTAATTCGTTAGCTATATTTTTTGATATTAAGATAAACAATCTTAGCAATCTTTTTATTAGTATCCTGTACATTTACTGCATCCTACAAAACAATCATCACAACTTTCATTTAATTCGTTATAGTAAGTACCTATAGCACAGGTTTTATTACAATATACTGGAGTGTAGCAAAAAATTAACCCAAAAACAAAAGTTATAATAAGTTTAGTATTCATCATTTATGTTTACTCTTTCTTAATTTTCTGAAGATTATATTTATAATTAAGATATTGGGAAATCTCCTAACTATTTGAATTCCAATTTTCCTAATTCCAATACTAACTTTATCTGTTTTAATTAAAAAAAGAAAATCTATAAAATGTACTTTTATTATTTCTTTTATTAAGCATACTATATGACGATTTTTAATTTTAATAAAGTTAAAAAATACTAAGAAATAAAGTAGTATAATTACAGTTTTTGAGAATCTAAATTAACAAATGAATATAAAATCTAATTTATGGTAAAGTTTATCATAAAATAAAAAGTAAAAGTGTTTCATATTTTATTCTTTCAGAAGATATCTTAGAACAACAGCTTTCAAAGGAGGCAAATAGTACTTGAAGTACAGTATTGTATAAAATAGAAAGATATGTGAAAAAATAAATTTTTAATAAATTTGATTTTCCTTCTTCCTTAAAAGATTTAATTTTAACCTTTTCTCTTAGATTTTTATTAAGATGAAAAAATATAAAAATTAACTTTAAATTTATTGTAAAAATAGATGTATAATCATTATTAATCTTTTCAGAAAAGCAATTTTATTTATGTAAGATGTTGATTTTATAATTCTTTTAACTTAAATTACTAAATAATAGAATCTGTAAATATAATAAATGAATTTTATTTTTTAAATTCAATTTTTAAATTAAAAAATATTTTATTTAAAAGAATAGTAATGCGCTAATAATTTTCTAGAAAAAAAAATTCAATTTTGATTACTTCTCTAATATTAGAGTTTATCAGATACTTAAACATTAAATTCTCAAAAATAAATTCATCTAAATTAAATAAATATAATACATATAAAAAAATACTTATATGTCTTATTGTTAGTAAATACATTTATATAGCTTAGCTCTTATCTAGAGAAATGTTAATTGTAATTTAGTTAAACAAAATAATTTTTTCTTTTGAATTAATTTTATGTGTTTTAATGATCAATATAAATAATTAATAAATATTAATAATATTAAATTAAAAATATTCTAATTAAAATAATCTTTAAATAAAAAAATCTTAAATTAAAGTATTTATCTATAAAAATAACAACAATTTTACATTTTTATATAAAAATAATATTTGTTAAGTTTTATATTTAAATTTTCTACCATTTTTTCATTTTAAAAAAAGCTCCGAGACCGGGAATTGAACCCGGGTCTCCTGCGTGACAGGCAGGAATACTAACCACTATACTATCTCGGATTACATATTATTTACTATACTCATAAATTTATTTTTTTAGGTAAATAAAAAAAAAAATAAAAAGTAAATAAAATAATTAAATTAATGTATCTATTCAAGTAGAAAATGGTTGAAAATTATGTATAATCTAGCCACTTAAAAATATTAAATAGTAAATATTTACATTTTATTTACAATATAACTTATTTAATAACAATTTAATAAGTAATTAAATCTGTATTCAGCAAATCCACATCTAAATTTATGTTATAAAATTGATTTAATTTTGCTTTACAATAAAAGATACCATAATTTATTCTATATCAACAAAAATTTAGAATTTACCAAAGATATTAATATAACTTTTAAAATAAAATCTAAATTAACAAAAAATAAAAAAAAATAATTCAAAATAATATATTTTTGTATTATATATTTTTCCAAATTAATATTATTATCAGCTATTATTTATCATTTTTACTTTGTCTGGTAAAAGTTATTAAGATTGGCCTTTGATAATTTAGAAAATATAAAATAAGTAGCTTAAAAAGAGCAAAGACAAAAAAAGAATTGTCACAGCTGCAAGAGATTCGCGTATTTAGTTTGAGAATATACTAGTAAGATCATCATAGGCTAGTCCATTAATGCACAGAACTGAAATTAAATAACAAAAATTGCAAAAAATAACAATTTTATTTTATCTTTTATTAGGGTAAGGATTGTTTATTAATACCAGTAATGTTTCTAGACTGAAAATCCCTTAAATTAAAATAATTTAAGTTATTTTATCATCCTAAAGGAATATAAGCGCGCTCACGAATAATAATTTTCTTAAAAGGGTTAAGCCATTAAAAAAGTGGTATCTGTAAGTAAATTATTTTGTAGAAAATTGCTTAAATTTGTTTCTTAGTTTCTAAATAAATGTTAACTAATTAAGGTTATTAATATTGTGGCTTTTTAATGTTTCAAAACCAAAAATAATAAAAGTTATTTATGAAACAAGTATTAGTACACTAATAGTAAAATTTAAAATTCCACTAGGACTAAGACTCTTTGCGTATATCTGAAGTTAGGCACTTATGCTTATTTTATAGAAAGTTAAATAAACTAAACCTACAAATATTTAGAAAAAGAATTTCTCATAGATAAAATTAAAAATTCTAAATATTCTGGTGTTTTTATTTATCTTACTTAATTTTATTAGATAAGATAGTAAGTATATAAAAAAAGCTATAACCCACACTATTAAGGGCTGTATTAAATTGCTATAAAAATTAGAATCAAATCTTTCTCTTCCAAATGTTTAAGGAACTTCTGCATTTTCGCTTTTTATACTAGGAAGAAATTCAAAATTGCTAAAGCTAAAAAGCTTCACAAAAGTGTATAATGAAGTAGGATAATTTACTTTCACATAAGTAAGTAGATTTATGGTTTGTAAAAAATCAAATAAAGATAAGATTATTTAAATTGGGGAGAATAAGAATAATCCATATACAACAAATCCTGCTATTCCACTAGCAATTGAGGTTATTATTTTGCTGTTTTCTTATTACTTAAGCTTAATTTAATAACATTCATCATAAAAATATTCACATTCTAATTCACATTAATTTTAATCATTTAATTTGTAGTTCTATTAGCATTGCTAGCAAGAATTCAAATTTCTACAAATTTTACAGTTTTTTACATTACAGTTTTGAATGCATTGTTAATTATTGTCTTTAATAAAATTTGAATTACATACTTCGCATTTATTCTAGTCTTTACTATCACATATTAAACAATTTTAAACCTAGCAGTTACTAACACAGATATTATTTTAATTTAAACTAAATCTAGGTAAACATTATTGACACATGTTCAAATTATCTGGAATACATTTTTAGCAATTCTAAGCTAAGCAGTCTAATACACACTAATTATTATTGTCTAATTTATATTACGCATTACATGTTTAACATTATTTACCATCATTTGGATTACACTGCTTGCAATTTTAAACTTAACATAGACAATTCGTATTACTACTATCTAGAAGATAATTTTATTTGCAATTTTAGCAAATGATAGAATTATTTGACTAGCACTATTAGCAATTTTCTACTTAGCAGCTAAGTACGCATTATTAACTAGAATCAAGTTTGTAATTTGAGCTACAAGTAGCACATTAGTTAGGGTT
>JH719963.1:87928-133327 GCA_000231845.2 Tetrahymena malaccensis 436
TATTAGGAAGTTAATATATAATCAGGTTAGCATTATTAACATTTGTTTTGATCGTTTGATAGACAATTTAAGCAATTTTATACTAAACAGTCAAATATACATTTTTTTTAATCAGTTAATTTAAATTAGATACTGCACTCTTAACATAACAACCCATCATCTTTGTAGCATGTTTGGCAATTCTAAGCTTAGCATTAACAATTATTCTCATCAATTAAATAATTTTTGATACAATTTTTACAAAAGTTTGGATTTTTATCTAAGCATTATTAGCAATTTTATACTTGACAAATTTATTCACATTAATTATTATCATTTAATTTGTAATTTGGACTACATACTTAACATTCTTTAGGATTATCTTGTAAACATATTTGGCAATTTTATATTAAACATTTTTAAACACATTTTCTATTAGAATCTAAATTATAATTTGTAAGACATTGCTGGCATTCATTTTAATTATTTAATTAGCATAATTAACAATTTTCAACCTTACAATCAAAAACACAATTTTTATTTGAATCAAAGATATATTATGGTAAACACTAACTACATTTAAATTAATTTCCTTTTTCACATGATTAACAATAGAGAACCTTACAATCAAAAATGCAATTATTAGTTTTTTGATCTAACTTAAAAGTATCTATGCAAGTTTAGCATTAATCTTATTAATTTTCAATACATTTTTAGCAGTTTTCGACTTTGCAATCAAATACACAGTTTTTTTTTTCATCTAATTTATACTATTCTTAACAAATCTTGCATTAATTTTAATTTCCTATTTCACATGTCTTACAGTTTAAAACTTTACAATCAAATATGCAATTTTAGCTTTAATCTAATTTAAATTGATCAATGCAAGTTTAACACTTTTATTAATTCCCTAGCTCACATACTAGACAGTTTGGTGCTTTACAATCAAAGATACATTATTTAGTATCCTAAACTAGTTTAAAATTTTATTCGCACTCTTCACACTATTATTAATTATTTTCAACACAACTTTAACAATTTTAAACTTTACAATCAAATATACAATTATTATTCTAGTCTAGTTTGTATTTTTCTTCACATATTTTGCATTTAGTTTAATTATCTGAATCACATATCTTGCAATTTGATGCATTACACTCTAATACGCATTTATTAGTTATTTGATCTAATTTGTAAGGCTAATTGCATACTTAGCATTAAAATTAGTTATTGTTAAGACATTGTGAACAATTCTAAACTTAGCAATCAAAGATACATTTTTTATTTTCATCTAATTTATATAAAGGTAAACATATTTGACATTTTTACTAATTACCTTATTCACATTAATTGCAATTTGATATCTTACAATCAAAAACACATTATTAACTTTCTTAATCTAATTTAAAAGTATCCATGCAAATTTAACATTATAATTAATTATTTTCAATGCATTTTTAACAATACTAAACTTAGCAGTCAAATACACAATTGTAATTTTTATCCAATTTATATTTATCTGAACAAGTTGAGCATTTTAGTTAACTTTCTTAAATACAAGTTTTACAATTAGGTGCTTTGCAATCAAAAATACATTTTTTAGTCCCTGGTTCTACTTTATAAGTATCTAAGCAAGTATCGCATTAATATTAATTATTTTCTATACATTTTTAACAATTGTCTGCTTAGCAATCAAATACACAATTTTCATTTTTATTTAATTTGTATTTATCATTACAAATTTAACACCTTTATTGATTTCCTTTCACACAAATTTAACAATTTGGCGTTTTGCAATCAAATATACATTAATTCTTCTCTTAATTTAATTTAAAAGAATCTAAACAAATTTCGCATAAATTTTGATTATTTTCTAAACATTTTTAACAATTTTCAACTTTGCAATTAAATACACAATTTTATTTTGAATCCAATATATATTTTTCTTAACAAATCTAGCATTGTTATTAATTTCCTTTTTGACATGTTTGGCAGTTAGGTACTTTACAATCAAAAGTACATTATTTATTTATTTAATCAATTTTATAGGTATCTAAACAAGTTTCACATTATAATTGATTATTTTCAATGCATTTCAAACAATTTTATACTTAGCAATCAAATACACAGTTTTTAAATTAATCTAATTTATAATTATCTTAACATATCTAGCATTTTTATTAATTTCCTTATATACATATTTTGCAATTCGAAACCTTGCAATCAAAAACACATTAATTAGTACTCTATTCTATTTTATAAGTATCTATACATGTTTGGCATTTAAATTAATTACCTTCAACACAGGTAGAACAATTTTCAACTTTACAATCAAAAATACATTTATTTTATTTATCTGTCTTATAATTTGGCAAGCATGTAAGACAATTAAATTGATTGCCTGATTAACAAACCTAACAGTTTAGAACTTAGCAGTCGAAAATACACTATTGAGAATCGCCAATTTTATATTAAGTTATACATGTTTCGCATTTGTTTTAATCATTAGACATACATTTTTAGCAATATTAAACTTTACAATCAAATATGCACATTTAAGAAATAGGATCTAATTTATATAATTAAAGACAAGTTAAGCATTTTTTCTAATCATTCTCAACACAAGTTAGGCAATTTTCAACTTAACAATCAAAAATACAATTTTTATTTGAATCTAACTTGTAGTTTTGCTTACATATAGAGCATTTCTATTAATTTCCCAATATGCAAGTTTAACAATTAAGAGCCTTACAGTCAAATATACATTTTTTACTATCTAGGTCTAGTTTATAAGTATCCATACAAGTTTAGCATTACAACTAGTTATCTTCAATACATGTTTAGCAGTTTTAAACTTGGCAATCAAATACACAGTTATTTTGGTTATCAAATTTATATTTTTGCAAACATTTTAGACAGCTAAGCTGATTTTCTTATTGACAAGTCTGACAGTTAGGGGCTTTGCAATCAAAAATACATTAATTTGTTTAAGTATCAACCTTATACTTATTTATACAAGATTAACACTTATATTATTCATTATCTTAACATCTTTAACAATTTTAAACCTTACAGTCAAATTTACATTACTAAGAAACTATATCTAATTTGTAAGCTTCTTCGCATTCCTAACATAATTATTAATTATTTTCTACACATGTTTTACAATTACTGACTTAGCAGTCAAAAATGCAGATATTATTTAAATTTGTTCTATATTTAGGTTAGCAAACCAAGCATTTATATTAATTCCCTTCAATACAAGTCTTACATTAAGGTACTTTGCAATCAAATATGCATTTTTGAGTACTTGGTTCTATTTTAAAAGTATCAATGCAAGTATCACACTTCTATTAATTATTAGTGATACAATTTAAACAATTTTCAACTTAACAATCAAATATGCACAATTTAGTTTTTGGATCAACTTTATAAGTTGATAAACAAGTAGCACATTAATTTTAATTATTTTCTACACAATTTTTACAGTTCTGTACTAAGCAATTAAAAATGCAATTGTCATTTTAATCAAATATATAATTACTTTGGCATTAAGAACACTACAAAATATTTTTATTATCACAAATTGAGCAATTTTATTTACCACAGCAAATTTTTTCATCTGTCAAGTAAAATCCTTCTTAACATTTAGCACATTTTTTATAGTCTTAAGAATCATAAATATTACATTATTAAATAAAGAAAGTACATAACTATTTAATAGGATCTACCTTGTAATTATCTTTGCATAATAAACATTATCCTATTTTAAAAAGAAATGTTAAATATTTAAAAAAAATAAATTTAACTTTTAGAATTACCATTTGAAAAATCAGATTTCAAACAATTAGAGTCTTAAGTTTAAAGGCATTATTTGATATTTGAAGAATTTTAATACATATTAGGTTAAACACATTAAGAGCATTTAGTTGAATCACATTTTGAGCAATTTAAATCACAACATAAATCACTACTTGGATCATAAGAGCCACCTAATTTACAATTTAACTGGCAAATTCCATTTAATCCAACATAATTTTGTGGGCATTATTTTATACATTTATTTTTATAAAAAAAGTAATTTTCTGTACACCCTGTAAGACAAAATTGTGGGCTATTTTAACAATCTAAGCAAGTAGTATCACATTTTAAACATAAATTTCTTGAATAATTTGTAGTTTTTACTAATGAGCTATAATACCCAGTTGGACAATTTTTCATGCATTAGTAGTTTAAAAGATTCATTGTAGAATCAGAACAAAGTAGACATTGAGTAGCTGATTGATAACATTAAGCACAGGATGTATCGCAATTCTAACAAACACCTTGAGTCTAATTAAAAAATTAATTTACACTGCAAACAGGATTTAAAAAAACGAACACTTTGCTACTTAAAAGATAAAAATAGCTACCTTTATAAGAAATAGTGCAAGTGCTTTGATCAGTACATTACAAGCAAAATTATCCACAATTATTGCAAACATTATTAGCAAGATATGTTCCTTAGGGGCATTATTTAATAGGCTTGCTGTTAAATAAAAAATATCCTTCAGAAGGTTTAGTACATTTTAAGTTTTCTAAGCATTCGTCACAATTAACTTGGCATTAATTGCAATAACCTTTATTTACATCATAGTAATAACCCTTTTTACAACTTGAGTAGGGTATACAGGTATCAGATGGCGAACTTTTATATAAAACATATCCTTTTAAGCATTGTTTACATTATGCTTGTTATGTATTTGTCTAATAAGTAGCACAGTATTAAATAGGAGTTTCACAAATCATAGAGTTTTTATTTTAATAAGTAAAGATAGGGCAGGCATCTATACAGCTTCCAAAAATATTATAAAAATAAGGCTGGCATTTAGTACATACTTGCTAAATTACTCCATCAACTTATTGAGATTTTTATTCTAAACATGCAGCAAAATCTTTGCATACACTTATATAAATAGAACCAACACTAACTTTTTAAACAAATTAATTAGGTCTACAAGAATCCAAAACTAGATATTAAGAAGAACCTGGACCTAGTTCTTAATATATAAAATACTTAGTTGGATATAAAAACAATTAAGAGCAGACACCAAAAAAATTATAGTTGTATGGAAAATTACATACTAAACAAAGCTAATTAGGACCTTTCTTTGAACAAGTTTAGTTCACAACATTACCATAACTATCAAAAGCTTTATCTATTAATTTATTTAAATCAAACTTTTAACAATCAGGTGTTTTATTATCTTCTCCCCAGTCACATTAATAAGTAGTACTTGTTGGACTATCACATTTTATCATATTAGAATTACTACATTAAATACAGTTAAAGTTGATAGTCTAATAATTGAATGGACAATTAACTCCTTTATAACTAACTTAATCTACAACATAAGTATAACTTAAATTAGGACAAGTTTTGCGTGTACAACTTTTACACTATCCAGAATCTTAATATGAAACCCAATTATCTACTCCATCATCAAATTAACAGTTTTTATAGCAGGTTGAACTATACATTAAGTAAGAAGGTTTACAAAAATAGCAATCTTTACTCTCATCTTTTTGGTATAAGCACCCAATTTTATCAATAGAAACACAATTAGACAAAATAGTCATATCTATGTAAGATTGAAAGTATTATCCAAAAGGACATGTCCTATAGAAACAATTTTAATTTATTAATTAAGAAATATCATTACTACAAGTATTCTATATACAAGAAAGCGATTGTAAGTTAGCAGTATATCCAATAGGACATACGCTAACACACTAAAAGCTATTTGATTTAGGATCAAATAATTTAAACTGTAGAGGTTTACAATAGTCTCTAAAACATCCATAATAAGAATCATATGAGTAAAATGATTTACAGACAGAATTTTAATTATATTATTATAAGTATTAACCTTTATCACAAAGTAAACTATTATCACTTAAATACATATAGAATGTAGACTAATCACATTGTAGTGTACACTTTTGGATATAATTATTTAAAATATAACCATCTCTGCATTATGAGCATGAATAAGAATTATTGCAAACTACACAATTAGGATCCTAGCAAGGAATACATTAATTGTTACTCTTGTAAACTCCGTAAGAACATTAACAGGAAGATCCATAATATTAAAAGGTATCTTAGCATTATGAAATTGAAATTTAAAAACTAATTATATTACCGTTCTTGTCTTTTGACTTAAAAAATAAAATAATTTTCAAAAAAAAGTTAAAATTAAAAACCAATATTTAAAAATTTTTTAAGAGAATTATTTATCAAGTACGTGTGAATAGAATTGTATATATTCTTTTTAAACTTAAAATTGTTTATTAAAAATTGTTTATGTTTTAATTTTGATTAAAATTTCATATTTAAAATAATAGATTAAAATTTCAATAGTGCTTTTGGAAAATATTTGAATTAATTAATAACTTTTAATTTTTTCTAGAGTTAAAATATTTTAAACTAATAAAAAAATTACAGTATTAGAAACATTGCATTCTAATGAGTATTAAGCCTAAGAAGAACATTATTAGCATTATAAGTTCATAGGATTTCTGAAATATCCGAAAGCACAGCTTGTAGTACTGCAAATATCTTACTAAGTTACATCAAATATATACCCTTATTTACACACTAAACATTTTGACAATGAAAGACAAATATCACAATCGAAATTGCAATTCATGCATTTCTTTTATTGTTTATCATAGAATTATCCTTAAGTGCAAAAAGTACAAATAAATTGATTTTCTAACTAAATTTTTGTGTATTCTGGTAAACAATCTAAACAATCTTTTTGTTGGTATCCAGAGCATGAGCTACAACCTTCAAAACAGCTTTCACAGTTTGAAATTAATTCATTATTATATTACCCTTGAGGACATTAACAATAGACTTATAATTAGAAAAGATGAAGAGATAAAGCTATAAATTATATTAAAAAATAGGTCTTGCTTTGCATTATAATTAGCTGTTTTTAATTTATTAATAATGTTAATATTTCAGAATAGTTTGCTTTCAACCTAAATTTATATCCCTTATTGAGAACAAATAAATGAAGTTTAATAATAAAAACTTTTCTATTTTTCTTAATTATAAATATTTTTGATATTTATCTCAGCTTATGATATTATAAGATGATATCTATAACAAAAAATACTTATTGAAATAAAATATTTATTTGACAATTTCTAATTTTTTAAGATATTATTAACTAACCTATTAGTTTAAATCGAAATTGCAAAAATTTTAACTTATTTACCCGCAAAATAAAAGAGTTCATATATTCTTTCCATTTTTCTCTCTTCTAAATTAAGTATGTAATGTCTCATTTCAAAAATATCTTCTTCTAATATCTGTATTAGAAATTCAATGTATTAGATATTTTAGCAAATCAACTTTTCAAAGGGAAAATTTAAGTCAAAAAAAGATATTGAGATTAAATAAGAAGTATTGTAATTTTTATATTAAATCATCAACTAAAGGAATTAATTTTTTATATAAAGATACTCAAATATGAATTAAAACTTAGAAAATCCTTAATATCAGATATTATAATATAAGTTAAACTTTACTTTTATTCAAATTTTAAACACTTAAATCAAATTTTATTCTACATAATTTACAGTTTATTTAATCAATTTTAAGTTATAGGAATATTATAAAAATAAAGGTTTGAAATAAACTTTGAATCTAAAATTATCCACTTTATTATATATTTTCACAGCATTTAAAAAAGAAAAGCTTTGGAATCACAAATTTTCTAAATAATTTCTCTGAGGTGTTCTGATTTCCATAGGTATTTAAATATTATTAAGAAATTCATAGTCTATTAAAACTGTTTAATTCTTATACGTATAAGAATAACTTTACAGATGTTAATAGTATAAAAGAAATTTCAAAATATAAGAGGATAAATATAAATTCAAATTTCTTATCAAAAAAATAATTCTAACAAATATTTATATTAAATATTTTTTTTTACTTTTGTAAATATTAGCAATTTTCTTATGCTAGTCCTTCATTAGAGTAAATTTAAGGAATTCTCTCTAAAGTATAAAAAATTTAGTATTAATTTATAAAGTAAATAAAATAAAAATACAATTTGTTTTTAAAATATTTTAGAATAAATTTAAAAAAAGTAAATTTAAAAGTCTAAACGTTTCTTTTAATGTTATAAATTTAATAAGCTAAAAATAAAAAAGCTCCGAGACCGGGAATTGAACCCGGGTCTCCTGCGTGACAGGCAGGAATACTAACCACTATACTATCTCGGATTTCATGCAAACTTATCTAATTATTACATCTTTCTTTTAACAAACCATTTTTTAAATATTATTTCAAATAATAAACATTTCATGAAATTATTATTATTTTTTAAATAATATAAAAATAAATTTTTTCATTCTAATCTCTAGTTTAGTTGAACTTAAATAATTTTAAGCTATTTTTATTATGCAATAAAATATTATTATTTATAATTATATTTATTAAATTTAAGGAAATGTTTTAATTATTAAGTAAAATGAACTTAAATATTATTTAGAAAATTATCATACTGCATTAAACTTAATTTGGTTTATTTAATTTTAATATCTTTTTTATAATAATATAAATCTTATAAAATTATTAATATCTTATTATCGAAATTCTACTTTGAATTTATAAACTCAACAATATTAATATAATTACAAATATAATATAAAATTTACTAAGCAAAATATTATATTTTCAATATGTAAAACTCAATTCAAATAGAAAGAAAAAGCTTTGAATCATAAGATTTATATGAAATTTAATCAGAATCTTAACAGCTAAGCACAAATATTAATTCAAATGCTTAGGATGAAGAAAGTAAATTACCGTCATTAAAATATAATGAACATAGATTCATTGTGAATGATGATTATGATAGTGATCCTTAAGCTAATAAGATATCTCTGTAGTAAACTTTATTATCTAAAAAAAATAAAACATAAGGACAATAAAATTAAGATGTTTAAACTTAATCCAACCCTTCATAGTTTGAATATCCAAATTAAAATCAATATATAGGACTTAACAGTCCATTTATAAGTATCCATAGAAATTAATTTAGCTTAGACTATAATGATAGATATCATGCTTAAATGCTATATAATTAATTAGATCAATAAAATGAATATTAGATATATTAAGACTCTACTGACCATTAATCTAGTGATAATTAATAAGAATAAGTCTAGGTTGAAGATAATTAGAGCAGTTAATATAGTATAAATTTTGCTGAGCATGAAGTATGGCCTGCTTTAGTAAACTTTTTATACTCTTTTTTTATTGCTCTTCTAATTACTTATCTTATTGGTGCTGGGATGCTTATGTTAATATACGCAATCTTAGGTGATAGTTAGTAGTAAGTTTGAAATTAAAAAATTCAGTAAACAAAAAACATATTAATAAAACTTTATTTATGAATTACATTAATTATCTATTTGTTTTGAATCTACTTTCAGTTAAAAATTAAAATTAATCTTTCACTAATTTCTAACTAATTTAGAAAGACTTTGAAAAAATTCTAATATTTGTTAATGTTAACATCAATATTAATTAATTTACTTACTTAATGCTAAATACATTTATTAAATAAATACAAATTAAAGTATTAAAATTATATTTTAAAAATAGATTATCTATCATATTTTACACTATTTTTTATATTTGTAAATTTATAATTTGCTTAAAAATTTGTATCTGTAAAACATATTATTTCATTATTATCAAATAAATTTTTTTTATAATAAATAAAATCTTTCAAAATGTACAAATTTTTATGTATTTCTACTTAGAATATTACTGATATTTAAAAAAATGTTTATTTTTCTCTTTAGAAAAATTGGCAATAAGATACATAATAATTGATATTAGTTAAATATTTATTTTCTTTTTCTTTGTCTATTTCAAATTTTACTAAAAATAGTATTTTTATATTTCAAGCATTATTAATTTTTCACGTGTTTCTTTTTATTTGTTACTTATAAATATCAATCTCATAGACATTAAAAATGTCAGAAATAATCAAAAATAAAAAGAAATTTCTCAAAAATAAATTTGAAATGTTCTTAAAATAATCTAGAATATTTATTAATAAAAATATAGATTAATCTATTATCTCTTTTTTAAAAATTTCTGTTTTGTTTTATAGAATAACATTTTACTAATAATTTTAGTTTTGATATTGATTTTAAGAAATTATTTTTAAATAAACTGATTATAATTTTAAATACACAATAAATCAGGATAAATAAATTTAGTATTGTTGGAATCGATTCCATAATTTCTGTCTATTTTATTTGATCTACTAAAGAAATTATACACAAATAGTAAATATTAATTTAAATAAAAACTGAAAAAATTAATTGTTTATTTGTAAAATACAATACAGACTTTAAATCTGCAAAAAAAAGGCACAAAATCATAAATAAATCTTTGTTAATTAAAAAAATTCAAAAATAAAAATAAAGGGTTGTCTCTCTTAAGAATTTATTATAGAATTTGAATAGCACTAATTTTCTATAAATTAAAATTTTGCCTATTATAAATAAATGTAAGCAAGCTATTTAATATTTTTAATTTGTAATCCAAAATCAACTGAAGAAAATACAAAAAATAATTATTGTTTATACTAATTCAACAATTCAACTATTGAAGAGTCCTAATAAATAATATATAAAAACTTAAAGACAAAACTAAAAAAAATTAATACTAAATCTTTTCTTAAAATAGGATTGAAGAAGTTATTAAATCTGTTTCATCCTTTTCAGAGACAGGCTCTGTGTGTAGAGAGTCAAATCCTCGCTTTTAAGAGTAATTATTTATAAAGGAATTGTTAAAGCAAACTCAACTAATATTTTTTAATTTTGGGTAGATTCCTCATCAGAAAAAGTAGAGTTAATGTATCAGAAGAAAATAATACGAAAAGAAGGAGATAAAAAAATTTAAAGTTGATGGTTGGAGAGTAAAAAAAATTACTGTGATTTAAATATCTAAAATATATTCTATTATAAATAGAAATCAGTAAATTGGATTAACAGGAGTAAACGAATTATTACATAAAATACGCAAATACCCAAATTTAACTTGTCTTACTGTTTCTATTGCAGAGTAAAATTAAACAAATAACTTGTTAAGATTAGTTTTTAACAAGTCATAAGTTTGCTGATTGTTAGTTAGACTGTTTTTGAATGCATTCAACTACAAATCGCCAAAATTAATTTCTATTGAGATTTTGATTTAATTCATTTTTATTTGATTAAAAAATACTCTGATTAGCAATAACTAAATTGGACTTGCAGGAGCTTAAAGTATTTCAGAATCAATAAAATAATGCTAAAATTTAAATATTTTGTACATAAATATTGGCCAGTAAGTTAAACTTAATTATTATTTAAAAAATAAATCATTTTTTTATTAAAGAAACGACATTGAATCTGAAGGTGGAAAATCTATAGGAGATTCTTTAAAGTCCTTACCAAATTTAGAAGAGCTCTATATTTAAATAGGAGAGTAACTTAAAAATATATTTTGTCATTTTTCTATTTTTTACATACAATACAAAAAGCATTTAATAATTATTTAATTTATTTATTAGCTTTAATTATTTGGGGTCTTATGGGTGTAGAGGTATTGGCGAAGGATTAAAATTTTGTACAAAGCTTGAATCTTTGACTCTAGTTATTGGATAGTAAAAATACTATTAATTGATTTATCTCAATTTTATAATAACCTTTTTAATATGAAGTAATAACATAGGTAGTTCTGGAATAACAGGGTTAGGTGAAGGTATTAGCTTTCTCACTAAATTGAAAGAACTTAAAATAACAATTAAGGCGTAATAGAATTTTTATAATTTCAGAAATCATTTAAGTGTTAAATATAAATTGATCGTTGATTCATTTAAATTAATTAAATTTAAAATAAAAATTTATTGCATAAACAATAATTAAAATTTAGTAAAAACAATATTGGAAAAGATGGAGCTGTAGGTTTATGTGAAGCCTTTAAATTTTGTTAAAATTTAGAACATCTGACCTTAGTAATAGAAAAGTAAAAATAAAAGAAATTTATATATTAATTTATCTAGTAAAGTGGTTGATTAATTAGCATCCAAACTAAATTCTTTAGTTAGAATTAGTAAAGATAATTAGATTAAATTTACTGCTTATTTTTACAGGTTACTTTATTCGTTTTAATTATTTTTAATTAAAAGGAATGGAATTACTTCAGTGGGAACTGAAGGTATCGGAAAAGGAATTAGTAATTTATCTAATCTAAATTACTTAAAATTATTTATTGATGGGTAAATTAAGCTAATAAAATAAATATTAATTTCTTAAAAATTAAAAAGAGGAAATGATATGGATTCTGAAGGGGCAGTATCTTTAGGAAATGGTATTAAACTGCTAAAGAATCTTTAAGTTATTGATTTAACAATAGGAGAGTAAAAAATATTTTTAAAATGCCAAGTTTAAAATAAAAATCTATATCATAGAACAAATAACATTGGCTTTACAGGAGCTAGAGGTATTGGTGAAGGGATAGGAGAATGTAGGAATTTAAATACAATATCATTAAAAATTGGAAGGTAAATTAACAAAATTTACAAGAACACTTAAAAATAAATGTTTTAAATTAAGTAAAAATTATATTGGTTCTGAGGGGGCTAAAGGAATAGGAGCAAGCCTTGGAAAGTTAGATAATCTAAAAAAGCTAACCTTAATAATTGAATAGTAAGTCTTATTTATTACAAAATTATATTAAAATCCTCCTCAATAGATTTAATAATATTGGTCCAGATGGAGCTAAGGAAATAGGTGAAGGTTTAAAATCTTGTAATAACTTAGAACAATTGTCACTTAAGATATATCAGTGAGGATATTTGAATTAAAAACAATATATAAATTATAACTATAATAAATTTAAAGATATAACAACATTGGGAAGGATGGAACCAAAGGAATTGGAGATGGTTTTAAAGGGTGTGAAAATTTAAAGAGTCTAGAATTGCATCTAGGAGAGTAAAATAATTTTAAATATATTTTGAGAATTCATTTGTTAAATATATTGTAGTGGAAACAATATAGGCGAATATGGAACTATTGGATTGAGTGAAGGATTAAGTTATCTTAAAAATTTAGAATATTTAAGGCTTTGCTTAGGACCGTAACTTTTTAATCTTTTTATGAAAAAATTTATTTTATTAAAACCTTTTAATAAAATACTAAGTCATAACAATTTAACTGAAATTGGGATTTAAGCTATTGGAGAGGCTTTGAAACAATGCAAAAAGCTTTAGGAAATTGCCTTACTAATTAGCTAGTATGAATAATCAAATGCTTTTTCAAAAAAAAAATGATTTTATTGTATTTTCATAATAATATAGTGGCAATAATGTTGGATCTATAGGAGCTTCTGGACTTGCTGAAGGAATTAAACACTGCTAATAATTAAATCATCTTTCTTTAGTTTTTGGAGAGTAATTATAAATTTGAATGATTTGTCTCATAAAAATTTTTAGAAATGCTATTATTAATATTTTTATAGTAAAAATATGATAGGAAAAGACGGAGTTACTGCAATAGCCAGAGCCATATAGGATTGCCATTAGTTGAAAAATTTACAGTTATCAGTTGGATAGTAAATTTTATATTCATTTAATTTAAACATACTATTGCTTATATCTTATCAAATTTTTTTAAAGCGGAAACCTAATCACCTTAGAAGGTGCTGAATAGATCAGCAAAGGCATTAGAGCTTCTTAAAATCTAACTCAAGTCCACTTGATAATTGGAGAGTAAAATGGAAATAAGATAATTTTAATAGTAAATAATTTTTAAACTATAAATAGTGAACAAAATTAAAAAAATGATCTGATTTAGATGTTTAGCAAAAGCTGCTAAAAATCGAGAAGAATGTCCTACTATAAAATAATTATTCAATGATATTAATAAGTATCCAACTATTTTATGTGCTTATGTCTTTTTTTGTTTGATAAATTAACTTACTAGCTAAAATACAAAACTCTATATTATTTATTTAACAATTACTTGAATATTCATTTTTTAGTGCTTGAAATTTAAAAACAAAAAATTAATTAAAATTTGATCTTTCTTACGCAATAATTTGATAAAAAAAGATACTTTGGGCATATTAGAAGAATAAATGAGAAAAAAGTGTCTTTCCAAAAATGAGAATTACTACATTTTAATATGGTAAAAGGAATCTGAATCATATCCTAAATAATAATACATAATCTAAATAAATCTGTAGCTGGTTGTTTGCTATACATTTATAAATTTATTTTTAATATTCTACTAATTTATATTATTTTAAAACAAACAATTATAATCATTTGCTTTCAATTAAATAAACCTTTATTTTAAACTTTTGCAAAAAAATTTAATAGACAAATTTTTTTTAATTAATTTTCTTCTATACAACAAAAAAAGAAAATATGACTGGCTAAAAAAGGAAAAATGTTTTTATATTAACTAAAAAGTATGTTTTATATCATCTAAGTAGGATTAAATTTACAGCTAAATGTTTTTTGTAAGAATTAAATATAAATTAAAAAAATAATAGAATAAATTATTCAGTATAAAGTCTAAGATATGCTATTTTTAACAACACTGTGATGAATTATAATATTTTAAACTCTCCTTTCAGTTTATTTAGAGATTTTTATAAATTCATTACTTGTTGAATGTAAAATAATATTTTATATCAAACCTTAACATAAAATTTATTTTTTTATTTAGTTTTTAACACTATAATTTGGTTAGAATTTTTATATAAATTTTGGAATAGTAAACAAGATTTAGTAAAGACTTTAGACAAAATTAAATTTTCTTAAAAATCTGATCAGTATTACAAATTATCTATAGTACTATTAGTTGCTTTAAAAAGTTAATTTTTTTGTGAATCAATTTTAATAATTAATAATTATAACCAAAAATAAAAATAAAACAAATTAACAAAACTCACTAAAAACTAATATTAGAAATGGACGGAGAATAAGCTCACAAACAACATCCCCACGATTACAAAGATAATCACAAACATCACCACATTGAAAAGCATCACGATGATCAAAAAGCTGAATGCAATTAATGTGATAAAAAGGATCACCATCATAACAATCATCATCACCATGACAAGCATGAAAATAAAGAAGTTATTCAAAACCATTGATTCAAGTTAAATTAAAGATTATTAAATACATCTAATGTCATAAACAAATAATCTTACTAAATTCATATATAATATTTGACCAAGTAGCTAATATCTGTATAAATTTAAGCGCTTCACCACTCTCTTATTTTTATATCTAAGAATAATTGAGTGTTGATTTTTTATCAAACAATCTAAACAAGTGATAAAAAAATTTATCATAAAAAATTATTTGTAATATTCATATAATGCTTATATTTGTATTGATTATCTTTTAGTTATTAATTAATAAAATTCTATATGATTTCTTTTATTTTATAATAATAATAAAAATTGAAAATTTTAATTATAATTAAAATTAGAATAAATCAAAATTGTTTACCAAAGAATTAATTTATTTTTAATATTTTAATTATTTAAATTAATTAAATAAAATAAAATAAAAACTATCTAAATTATAATTATTTCAATTATTTATTATTAGTTTATTTTAAGTTTTTTTGAAATTTTAACATATTCAAAATATCTACTCTACTTTTTTTGAATTTTGAAATTTTTTAACTTTGCATTATTGATTTTTTTTTCTAAAATTAAATTTTTTTTATTTATTGATTTAGATTTTTTTTTTTTCAAATGTGACTGTTATTTAATTTTAATCATTAACTAGAATCTAATTTAAAATAAAACTTTTATTAGCTTTGATTTCAAAATTTATATCTATTAAACTTCTTTGTTTTTATTGATCAATATAAGTGAAATATTAGTTTACTAAATTGTTAGTTTGCTAATGCAAATAAAAGTGATAAAGTCTTGATATAAATTCACAAAAACATATATTAATTTGGAAAACGATATAATTTATTTTATAATTTTAATTATCGTGCTTAAAATCCTTATTAAATATTTTTTTATCTTTTTTTAAAAATAAATATTTTGCTTATTTATTTAATAAATATCAATTAATCTTAAAATGATCAGCTCTTAAATCAGCTGCTCTTTCTTTATTAAATTGAGCTCTTTCTACATTTTTAGGGACAGTATAAGTTCTCTAGTTTGTTGTTTAATACTCACCTTATTAGTTTCCGAAATGGAAATGATGACTTCTTAAGTCTTTTTGGAGCTATTAGTCAAGGGTTCCTCTTGCATTTGAACCATCTTTATAAGTGAATGATGATTTAAATGTGGTGTTGTATAAACCATTTTTTACATCGTTAAATTAAAAGTGACTTGATCTTAAATTATTTTTTAATTATTAATCCATAATTTGACGTCCGCCTTCTTTTTAATTAAATCTTTTAGATTTGAAATAAATTTTATTAATTTATTAATACAATTTTTTATTAAAAATATTACTTATCTTAAAATTCAGTCTACCATGAATCTCCTTAAAATCCAATTTTGAAGTTAGATCCTCTATCTTGTTATTAGTTTCTGCTTTGTTAAACATTTGAAATTTATGGTGCCTTCATGAATGTTTTATAGGTTGAATTGTAGTAGTTATTTCCATTAGGATTTGTGTGAGTGAAGTTATTTTTAAAGAACTTTTCATCCTAATTTACTTTTTAGAATCCTTATTGATGATGGTTTATATAATTTCCTTTAGTTTCGGTAAGATAACCTTGTTAATCTTTGCCCATAGTAAAATGACTTGCTAAATAAATATTTTTAAGAGTATTGATTTGTATGTATTAATTTAAAATATTTTAGAAATTTTTGAAAATATTAAAAAATTTTTACAAAAAATATAAGTTTTGAATGAAAATGAGTAAATTCTTTAATTATGTTTAATAGTAAGAATTATTTTGAAATTCCAGTAAAACAAAAAACTAAAAATTTACCTCTTAAATCTTTCTTTGTTTCTTCAGCTAATTTATTTTCAACCAAAGGTTATCTATCATGGAACTAATTGTTTGTAGTTTAAAAATCTGGTCTAGAATCACCAAGTTAGAAATGACTTTATTACAAAAGAGGATTAACTGCTTCACGCTTTGCATCAGGTTTTTAAGAATAATCATTTTATTAGGTAGTAACCATAGGAAGGTATTCCTTACCTAAAATAATGTGGGAGTTACGCAAATCAACTACTTTTTGCTTTAATTCAGAAGCTGGAATGCCTTGCTTTAAAGCTTATGGATCAACATCTTTATTATATTAATCATTATAATGGGTAGTCATAATCACATTTGTTGATTCAGCAAAATTATGGTGATGAGCTCTCATTTTTGCTTTTTAAGCATCTCTTTCATGCTAAAGGTCTTTTTATAGGGGTTTTTAATTGTAAACTAAGTTATTCGAAGTCTTTATTGTTGGACCATAAGAACCTTTTATATTTATATTAAATGATTTAGATATGAAACATATTTTTATTGAATATGATGTAAGTAGCGATTCTGTTTTAACCAAAATTCAACAAAAGAGTTTTGATGTTTTTAAACCTAAAAATTAAAATCATTGTTTAAATATTACTAGTCAGCATCTAAAATCTAAAATCTAAAAAATAATTTTTAATTTATTTCAAATTACCCAATTAAAAGTGATGAGTACGCAAGTCACGTCTTTTTTCTTCTTCTAACTTTGCTCCTTAAGCACCTTTATGATAGGGATAGTGAATATTGTGCATAGTATTATAGAAACCAGGCTTATTATAATCACCCAAAATAAAATGACTATTCCTTAATGCTAATCTTTCGCCTTGAGATTCAACATTTTCGCTAGATACTGGCTTGTAAGAATCACGATTAACAGTCTTGTATGGATTATCTAAAAGATTTAATAAAAATATTCATAAAAAATATGCATTAAATCTATAAATTTTTTTATCTAGTAAGCCATTTTTATAAAGTCTTATAAAGTTGATCTCTCCAAAAATATGATTTTTGCTTGAGAAAGCTTTATGAAAAAATTTATAAAAGAAAGTATTTACCAGGATTGTTTCCTAAAGTGAAATGGGTAGCTCTCAAGTTAGTTTAAACGTTCAATGTATCTTTTTAAATCATTTCTGCAAAGATGCTATTAAAATATCACTAATTATTTCCTTTGATTTTGCTGTTAGCTATTTGATTGATCAGCTTTTAGATATTCACTATATAATTTAATAATCTTATAAATATTTTATAATGACTGAATTTAATAATTATAAATTTCTTAATTCACTAATTCATTCATTTATTTAGTTTTTATGATTGTATGTTAGTTTCAAAGTTCTTCACTATTTTTTAGATATAGCAATTTAAAAAAGAGGTAGTGAATTCATAAATCATCATCTTATAAATCTTAATTAAATATATCGCTGGTAACATTGGCTAAGCTCAACCGTTTCTCTTTATTTATATTTAAATTAAAGGTAATCATTCAATCATTTAAAATTAACATATTCATTTAAAAAATAAATAATATTTTTTTTTAATAAAATATTTATTTAATTTTCTTTTTGAAAAACTAACAACTAAAATTGAATAAAAATTAGTTTTTATTTCATAAGATTAATTTTCAGTTAATGATAATTTTTTCATTTTTGAATAATTAATTTTTTGTTTAAGAATAATATTTTTTACTTTTTAAATAAAATTTATTTTAATTATTTTAAAGTGAAAGTAATAGCAAATGCAAATTATATTATAATTACTGGTTTAAATAGAATGAATAAAAATGTTATTTATATTTTGCACTTTTGGTTTTATTTTAATTAAATAATACAAAGATTTTAAAAATAAAGGTTGTTAATATTTTAAAAATGCCACAAAATAAATTTTTAATAAAATGTTGAAGAATTTTTTTAAAATCAGTTTTCAAAGTAAAAATGAGAAATGTTTTAAATATTTAAAATAAAGAAAGGAAATAGAATATTAGTTAGTTTTTAAATAGAAATTAAATAGATAGTTCTAAATATAAAGAGAAACTTCTATTATTTTAATTACTATTTAAAAACAATACATTTATTATAGATCCTTTAATAAGAAAAATAGTATCTTTCTAAATTATTTGTTTATTGAAGGAATATATTGTTATTAAGAGTTAATATAATTGCAAATAAATCTAAAAAATATCAAATTTATAGCTAATTTTATTACAGTTTTTCATAGTTCCACCAAAAAGCATAAAATGTTTAGGTCTGTTTTTAGCAATTTTACAAAGGCAGTTAGAAGAAACCATCCATTTATGAAAGCCTTCAATAAGCAAGCTTTCGTTGTTTCAAGTTTATTAGGTGCTAGCTTATATCTCACTAACAGCAAAATTAGATCTGTAAAAGCATAAACCGAATAACCTTAGACTCAAGCTGAAATAAAAGAAGAAGGAGAATTTATTTAATGGGTTTAATTTTCAGATGAAAAATACGAATAGGCAATTAAAGAAGGCAAGAATGTAATCATATTTTTGGAACCTTCTCGTTTCAAGGAAAGCTTTGTTAAGGAAATCGAGGGATTTTTAGAAAATGTAAATGCATTTTAACATATGGTAAAAGCTCGTCCTATAGTTTTTATGAAACTTGAATTTAGTGAATAAAGTAGTCTTAATTCTTTCATGAATAAGTACAAGGTTGATATTGAGGAAGAAACTCTTTTCTTATTCAAAAATAGATATCTCGATTTAAGCCCTTTTAGCTTTAATGACTACTTTGGCGATAAAGATTCGATTGTTAAGTATTTTAGAGAAATCAACTAATTAAATTAATAAAATGAAAGAGAATTTAGAAATTCCCTAGAATATATAACTTCAGAAACAACTTTGATTGTTGCATATATCCCTAAAGATGATCCTAATTATGAGCGTCTTCATGAAAGATTTGGAGCTTTAAGTCTATTGAAAACTTACAGTTAAAATAAAAATGTAAATTTTAAAATTCGTTTCATTGGACATAAAAATATTAGCTTAAAATATTTTTTATATCATAAAATAAAAATTATATTAAAATTTTGAAATTGATGAATTTAAATAAATAAAATAAATTAAATTAATTTTTTATCTTGTAAATAATTTAGCTACATTTTTTATTACTAAATGATCCAGAAACAGCTAAAAATATTGGACTTTCTGATGCTAAAATAGGTGACATCCACTTGGTTGTAAGAAAGAGCAAAATGTGCTATAATTAGAGCACACATGATATTAATGGTGTTAAATTAAATATTAGAAAATATGGTAATTTAAAAGAAAAGATGATAAGTATTATTGAAAATGCTAACAAAACTTATAATGAAATGAATGTATTCACTGGTAGATCATTCGATTTTGATGCTCGTTACAGCTTAGTCTTGGAGTTAGATGAAAACCGTCTTTAAAAGCAAGATAGAAAGAAATTAATTCAATTATTTAGCGATTTCCACAAGGCCTTGAGAGAAAAGGAACCCGAATTATATAAGAATGTACAATTCGTTTATGTAAAACGTGCTAATGAAGATAGGAAATGGAATATATATATTCGTGATGATTATAGATATGGATAGAAAATTAAATAACACTCAGTTAAAACTAGAGAGGAATTGGAAAGTTTGGACTTGAAGAATGTTAATGACAAACCTCATTCATTTATTTTTGATTTCCCTGATAAAACAACTACTCCTGATGTTGTTAATTTAACAGAGTGGTTAAGATCAGTCTAAAATGGGGAGGCTAAAGAATCTTTCAAAAGCTAAAAGAAACCTTTCTACAGAAAATACTCAAAGAAGTTAGTAGGAAAAACTTTTGAAAAAGAAGTCTAAAATAATGAAAGGGATCAAGTTGTTTTCTTCTATTCAAAGCACTGTCACGCTTGCAAATAATACGGATCTTATTATGAAAATCTTGCTTTGGAATATTTAAGAAATGATCACTCTCACTTCCCAAAAGTAGAGTTTAATCGTATGAATTCTGACAGAAACACTCTTAAAACAGCTCCAAATTTCCCTTTCACACCTGTGTTCATGGTATATAAAAAAGAAGATAAAACAAATCCTATTCTGTACAGCAATACCATATTTACTCCTTAAGAGCTTAGTATTTTTATTGAAAACACAATCTCTTACAAATTATTAGATGTAGAAAAGTTTAAGCAACATGTTGAAACAGTTAAAAAAACAGACTTATCTGGAATTTTTGAACCTGCAAAGCTCTGAAATAACTAATTGTTTAAAGCTAATTTTATATTTTAAATCATATATTTTTTACATGTATGCAAACAAAATTATTTTGTATTCTAATTAGTTTGCAAAATTGTTTTAAATCATTAAATCAGGGAATTTAAATAGTTGAAAAATCTTTTAAAATATAAATTTAAGACACGTTTTAATCTGCAATGAAAAGTTAGATCTATTTCTTTATATTATTTATCAATAGATTTTATTCATTCAATAATTAATTCATTTATTAACGCAAGTAAGACTAATTAATATTAATTTTTGATATATATTTCTATTAATCTAAAATTTTTTTTATTAAAGTTAAAAAAATATCAACAATCTAAAAAGATTCAATCATAGCCAAAATTAAAGGATTATAATAGTATAATAAATGGTAAACCGTTAAATTTAACTTAAAAGTATTTAAAATAGCAATTCAAAATATAATGATAAAGGATTTTATGATAATGAGCTTAAATTACTTACATGTGATTTAATAATCAATTATTATTTTTTAAATAAAAAATAGTCAGCATTTTTCAATTTTTAAAGTTTGATTACTTCATTACTTTTGATTATTTGCACTTGTGCTTACATAAGAAGAATGAAGCCTGAATATATCAATCCATATGTTTAAGGGTAAATTAAATAATTAAAAAAAGTAGTTTATTTATTAATTTAATATTTTATTTACTAATGCAGATTCAGAGGGTTTTTTAGAAGAGCAGCAGTTGTTGGTGATAGATTGAGCCCTTATGTTTCAGTTATGTGTCTAGCGATGGCGTTTTCTTGCTTGTTTATTAGATGATTAAAACAAATATAAGCTTAATATATAAATAAATCTATTGTTTGTACATAATTTATAATATTTTCAACAGTGAGTCCATACCATAAAATACTTAGTTATATTAATATTTAGAGCATTTAATATCAATAATGTTTATTTAGATATTAATTTTAAGCTTTAAAACTAAACTAATACAAATTGACTTGCAATTTATTGCTTCATAAAGTAAATCAAAATACATTAAATTAGTATGAATCACCTACATACTTTGGTTTCAAACTAAAAAATTAATTTCTGATAAATGTTTACTACTTTATTTTTTTAAATTTTACTTAAAATATTAAAATCATATATTTAGATTTAATAATAAATTTTTTCATTAGATATAAAGATGATTGATTATTTTAAGATATTATTACATAAAATATCACATTCATGTTACGTGTATCTTTAACAATTAGTTCAAGTTATTTTAATAATTTATTAGTAAACAATTACAAATTGTTGCTTTTTTTATAATATTATCTAATATTTAATTAATATTCGAATCTGCATCTTTATAAAGTTTATTAATTTCGTGCATTTTTTTAAAATTAAAAAAATAATTTAAGAATATTATTAAATTTATCTATTAACATACCTTTTAAAATAAAAAAAGTTCTTTCCAGATTAATATTATTTTTGTTTTTATGTATTATATCAAAATAGAAATTTATTTAATTGCATTTTTTTCCTATTTAGTCCTAATTTTTGAAAATAAAGATTAAAGTTAAAATTTTTTCTAAGCATAATTTATCATTTAGTCAATTATTTTTTAAAGTAAATTTAAAAAAACAAATATATGGGTATATCATAAGCCGAAATTTGATTTTTATTAGATCTTCTCTGTTTATTAAAAATAAATAAAAAATCATTAACATTTCTAATTTATCTAATAAAAATTGTCTTTAATTTGATCAAGTTATTATTTAAATTACGATATATATAATGATTTAAAAAAACATTGAATTAAAAAAAATGAAATGATTATGAAACAATTTAAATTATTTATTAATTTAGCTTATTAACAAATAGCTATTGTTTAATTACGATGTAAACATATATACATTGATAGGTATATGAATTTATTTATTATTTAATTTTTTAAAATGATTAATTAAGTTATTTATTTATCTTTTAAAAATCTTAAAATCTTTTTTATCCTAGAGAACATTTGAAATTGCTATAATTATTTTCAGAAATGTAAATAATCATAGTAATATTAGTAATATTTTTAAGCTTTTATAGGTTCGAGTAGGGAATCATCATCATACTTTACCCATTTAAAGTAATTTGTTTCCTTTTCATTTTGAATTTAGAACATGTCACCCATTGAATCTGTTACAATGTAAGAATAGATATCTCCATTTTACCTAAGTTTATAAAATGAAAAAGCTTTAAGCTGAAGTAAATGGTTTTTTAATAAATTTACCTGTAGTCTACTCTATCATTTATTTTAACTGTCTTTTCAGCATAGTCATCATCTGAATCATATTCAAGAGGCTAGTTACATAAGTTCTGTAAGTTTTAAATTTTTTATCTTCTTAAGTTGTTTTAAGATTTAATATTTTGTTGATATTTCTAAATTGCTTAAATATTTATATTGTATTGTCTATTATCTTTGAAGAGTGCCATAGTCTAAAATGAAAAATTTAATTTAATTTAAATTAAATTAATAAATGCAATATAATTTTACATTGTTATTCAAGGCATTGTAAATATTACTTGATTCTCTTAGGAAGTATTCAATACATCTCAACAATTCTTTGTTTTCTTACAATTCTTTTGACATCTCTTAAGCGAAGTTTTTAGAGAGTGTGCTCATCTAAAATTTAAGATAATTTTGAATTTAGTTTTATTTATATTTTATATAATTTATTTACTTTTATCATGCCATCTATGCTAACTTGAGCAGAGTAGAAAAATTTATAATTTTATTAAATGAAATTCTAAATTTTTTGCTTAACTAAAGTAGCCTATTTTAAAGAAAAAACATAGATTTTAATTAAATACTGATAAAATAATTTAAATTAATTAATTACTCTTTTCTTTTCTTAAGAATCGTTGATAAGAAGGAAATGTTTCAGGAATATGAAGTAAAATTTGATGCTAATATCATCGAACCTTACTTCGTTGAAGATAGTGAACATATTATTCATAAGATCTTGTGTTAATGCTGGATTTTCAGCTGTCAAATAAGCATATGTCTAAGCAAGATAATTACGTACCATCTTTTTATATTAGATGTTTTAGTTAAATATAAATTTGATAAAACCTGGACCCTTAAAATTATCTATTTCATCATTATCTATTGGATGGTCTATCCTAGGAAGAGCTAAGTATATATTTTCAGGAATTTGACAATTTATAAATGGAGAAACACTTCTTACAAGAATAGAATGCATTTTAACTAAATAAGATATATTTTTTTGGAGAGAGTTTAACTTCTTGTTTCTCTCTTTTCCTTCTAAAATTTCATCAATTGATTATATTCTCTAACATTTTTCTTATTCAATTTGCAAATCTAAAGCAAATTCACTATTATCAGCTTGGCCTTACTGCCTATAGTTATTTATGTCCTAATAGCCATTACTAGTCTATCTTGCTCCCATAAATGCTGCTGATAATCTTCCAACCATTTTTTGTTTTAGTAAATACTATCTAGAGTTCTTTGAAACTTCAGCTACTCTACAGAACATTCTATAGAATTAATCTAATACTTTAATATCAGTTGGGCTTTAGGTATGTACGATATAAATTGATATATTGAGGAAATAAACAATAACACTCTATTTTATTTACAAAAACGTTTAAAAATAAATTACTTGATAAAATTATTTCAATTTTGAAATTTTTTAAATGTGTATATTTAAAGATTTACCTTTTTTACAAAAGTATCATATTGAAGGTTATTTTCTTAAGCACAAATACAATTAATTGCTTCAATTATCAGACCAGCACTCAAATACTTCATTTCATCCTGCTATGAGTCTAAGAAATTCTCTTTTATAAAGCTTTCATTTGAGGCATTGTAAATGAGCCAAGTACTTAAATTGTAATTCTTACTCAATATTTCACCTAATTTTTTTCTAAAAGAAGGGAATTTGTTCTTATCATTTTATCTTTATCTGCAGAAGAAGTAATATTTGATTAAGAACTTGCATAGTTTATTTGAATAATCAGTCTAGTTGTCAGGGTCTATTATTTCTAAGAGTTTTTAGGTATATTCTATCATTTCATATGAGAACAAGTATTTATTTAAGTGCAACTTTTTGTTTTCTTAAACGATGTTCTTTATATAAATTCATAGAAACTAAATAAAATATTATTTTTATAAAACAAAAAATTACTTCTTTAGTTAAATTGGTAGGATTTTGTATGAGATTTTAGTCCAAGATAGAAGGAATGGGTTTGCCTTCATTATCAAAGAATTAATCTCTCTCATAAAATAGCAGATAAGCATTTTTGTTGTTTGCATTTTACATTTTATTGTTGAGATTCATAGATTGATTTCCATTATTGAATTACTAGTCTGACTCTCCTCCAAATGCTTCAGATGGTAAATCATTAATATCGAATGGCCTAACAATAGTATCATTAAATTCAAGCCACTTTTCGTCTTATTATTTAATTAAGCTATAGTAATGACCACTGTCTGAAGTACCTTAGTGAATAACAACTCCTTTCAAATTATACTTATAGTAATCATCAGGGAACAATTCCTATAATTAAGCTTAAATGTTATCTTCCTATCCTTCTATTTTTTTAATATCATTTTATTTTGAATTAGCATCTCCTTATTCATTCTATTGGTTGAGGTCTTCTTCCATATCTTTCTATTTCAAGTAAGCTTATGAGTACTGCTTTAAATTGAGTTTATCAGGGAATTCGCAGTAAGAATTAATTTTTACTTTCTACATTACATCTAAGTCAAAATGGAAACGCTTTAAAACAATTATAAGTTGATTTGGTAGCTTTTTAATAGATTAACGCTTTAAAGTTGGTACTTTCTTATCACATTTTTCACAGAAGTAAGAATTATCACCATCTAACATTTCTCCTTATACAAAACTTTAAAGGCACTCATACAAAGTTTTTTTGCTTTTTGTAGGTAAACTAATAGCCAAGAAGGATTCTTCTCTCTCAGAATTGTGAGTACATCCACCACCCTTTCCAATAAGTTCATTTGCTAATTAACCTTCAAATATGTTTTTAATGATAAAATCATTCTTAGAGGGTTTTAAAAGTGTTTCAAGACGATCCATTAAAGTGTTGAAGAATTCATCAACATCCATCTATTAAAAGACATTAGTAGGTTGACCATCTAAATCTTTAAAGGCTTAGCAAAAATCTCTTGGATCATAGTACTAGCGTTAAGAGTAGCTCAAGGCACTAAATATTTATTAAACCTAATAGAGAACATTTTCTTTAGGATTATATTCTTTTTCGCTTGTTTAAGCATCTACCTTTTAAAGACTATCTGAGAATTCCTAATATAAGCAAACGAATAAATTAAAAACTCTTTATAAGTAATTCAAAAATTGAAAGATAGATAAAATAAATTTAATTTTTTAGTTAGAATATCAATAGTGAATAATTTAATAATTTGATATAAAAAATGATTTAATTGAATATTAAAAGTCTGCAAAAAATAATCAAAATGTAAAATTAATAAGAAAAATAGTATTTTTATTACTCTAACCATGAATAGCTGTTGAATGAGAGAGTTCATGTAGCAAGTGCAACCTAAATTTCTTAAACCAATAGGACAATTTTCTTCCTTTTCTTGCTCTTCTTTAATGCTCCAATCTCCTTTGGATTTAGTTCTCCAATGAGCATTAGCAAAGAACTGATTAATTTATTAATTAGCATCGAATTCTTCGTTAACAACATCTTTCTCTTATATTTATTGTTGAATTATTTAGTTTTAAAGAGCAACTAAAAATGAGAATGCACTTAATCTGCTTTGTCTTGACTTACATTTTGGTGCATATGGATTTTCTTCTGATTTTATTGAGAGTAAGCAATCGTATATGATATTTTAAATCAATTTTTCATCTTTAATGATAACTTAAGCTAGAAGAGAATCCATTTGAATTAATTACTGTAAACATTAGAAAGCTCCTCTGAGCATTCCATCAACTTTTATATGATAAAAACATAATTAAATTTAAGAATAATTAAAAATAGATAAATAAATTACCATCTTATCTAGTTTTTTCATAAGGATTGCAAGTATTTATTAGACTTACAATAGCCTTCATAGTTTGAACAAATTATTTAGGATTAACAGCATTTCCAATTAGTCTTTTGTTCTCAATATGTTGAAGGACTTATTGATAAAGTTAGAAGAATTCATAACACTTAGACCTGTATTCGTTTTAGATTTAATCATGCTTAGAAAGGATGATCTTACTCAAATTATTCTCAAATATGATATGAGCTTAATTAGATGAATCTAAATCAATAACTTTAACTAGAGATTTCTGTAATTGATTTCTGATTTAATCATCATCTAAAATTAGTAATCCTTAAAAGATTGGATCAAAATTTTTTGATTATTCATGCAAGTATGTTTTAATCAGGGATTCGTCTTATTCAAAGCACAAAGAAATGAGTTCGAAAGTTCCTCTGAAGAATGAAAGCAAGTAATTTTAAACTAAAAGCCTATTAACTGAGAGATTTTGGTCATTTACAATTCTATTTCCATTAATGATAATAGATGAAGCTAATTGGCTAAGACTCTAAGACAACGAAAGAGAGCTGGTGCCAAAAGGAGAGAAGAATTAATCACTCTTTTTCAAACCAAATCCAATATAGTTAATTGTTCTCTAAACAAGAGTATTCAGGAATTCATTCTACTATGTAATCTTCTAACTTTCTATTAAAAACTCTTTTGGGAATTAGTTATAGTAAAGTCTCATAAGAGCTCCTATTATCTCAACTAAAGTAGAAATGCAATACAAGTTGAAAGGCTTATCGAAATTAGTTTCGCTACATAAACTCAAGTAAATTTAAAGAATATGTTTTAATCCTCCTTTTAATATAAAAGCTTGACACCATTGATCTTAGTCTCTCTTTAAATTTCCATCATTACCAATCACTAAGAATTCTTGTGTTATCTATTTATTTTAAAATATTTAAGTTATTTAATCTTTATTTATTTCATTATAACTCATCAAATAAAACACCAAAAATGTTTTTTTATTATTGAAAATTTTAGTATTGAACAATAAATTACAATTTAAAAGAAATATTATAGCTTTCTGAAGCAGTTAGAAGGCAGAAGTACATTCCAAGAAGAGGGATTTAGTTCTTCGACTTCAATTGATTACAACTTTTTAAGAATTTAATTATTCTTTGGAATCAGATTTAGAATATCCCATGCATTGTTGACAATCTCATCACTCTATCCTGTAGACAGGAATTCTAATAAAATATCTGCGAATTAAGAATTTGCCAAGTTAAACTTGAATTAGGTGAGTTCTATTAAATCTTGATTCTTAAATTAATTTTATTTTTTATTGATATTTATTTTTAAAAAAATCAATTATTTACTGTGTCTTTGACATTTTAAATAACAATATGAGGAAGCTTATCATCGTTTGTATTAAGAGCATCTATTGAGTATTCTTCTTCATGAGTTTTGGTTAATAGAATATTTCTATTAGAAAATAGCATTTCAAAATCTTTGTTCATCAACTTGAATTCTCTTGAAATTTCTTTCCTCAACTTTAAAAGACTAATATTGCTTTATAATTTCAATGTAGCTCTCTTTTATTAGTTATCTAATAATTTTATAAAAAATTATTGTTTTCTAAAAAATCTCAAATAATAAAAGTAGTTGAAAAAAATTTTTTGAAAATAAAAACGTTTATTGTAGAATTAGATATCAAACTGTTTATCATTGTGTTTAATTCTTATATATTGTATTATTAATAAATTTATTTATCAAAGACTAAATAATAAAATTTATCTTAATATGATAATTATTAACATTTCATTTAATTTATTTTAGTCATTAAGTTTTTAAAAATTATTTCTATTTTGTTAAATATTTATCAATTTAAATTATTTATATTATTTTATAATAACTCTATTGAAGATTAATTAGTTAGCAAATAGGTGTTTCTAATTAAAATTATTTTTTTCAAATCTAATAATTTTTTAAAAATTACTGTTTTAGTTGAGCAAAGTAACAGCAATATTCATTTCTTGTCTTCTGTCTCCGAAAAACATTTTACCTTCGATTCTATTTATGTTAAGAGGTGATTTGAGAAAGTTAATAAAAATAAAAACTTACTCTTGTAGGAAAATCTTTATCATTAATACGATATGTGATTGAACTTAAGGGGATTTTGTTTAACTGAGAATTTCGTAGCACTTATCAGTGAATTTAATCCACATCTTGCTCTTTGTTTCTTAGGACTTTAAAGTTTTTCTCAGGTGGATATTAACTAAGAGCTATCTTACTTCTTCTAGGACTTAAAGATCAATGCAGAATAGTGACAAATTCCAAAAAACTTCCTTACCAACAATCTGATCATATTTGTTAATTAGGATGAGCTATTAATTATTAAGTTCTATAGATTTATTTTTTAAGTTGACCATTTAGAAAATATTTTTTAAGCAATCAAAAATTTCCTTATCTATTTGGAAACCATTCATTAACTCTTTATCACAAAAGATTTAATCAAGTGCTTGAGAAAGTAAATTCTCATCAAGTAAACTAGAGACTATTTTGTTATTGTTATTATCATTGTTAATCTACTTTTTTTTCTATTTTAAAAATAATAAATCAATTATTAATATTTTAGATAATTTAACTGCATTAATTTTACATTTAACCAAGCTAAAAATTTATTTTTTTCTATGTTTGTTACGCTGCTTCTCACTAAAATCTTCCAAAGCTTTTTAAGTTATTCAATAGTGATATCTTTTTATTTATTAGATAGATGCTTATTTATCAGAGAAATGAAATCTAATCTGATATCAATATTTTAAATGTGGCCATACTTTCCTATGAATACCTATTAAGATTAAAAATGTTAATAAGCATTAACGAATATATTAATTGTTAAATTTTTTTACTTCTTCTCCCTGCTTTTCATCTAATACAGCTCCTATTTTTTTAATCTTCTATTGTACTTATCTCATATAATTTTCAAAATCCTTCACTATTGCTTCCATAAAATTGTATTCTTTGTTGTATTTTTAAGTGATAGATTCAGAGTTAAGTTCTCCAACTCCTAAAAATGATGAATTAGATGAGTAAGTTTTTATTAAAAATATAGCAAGCTGAAGACTTTAAGGTACACTTGTTCCATTTTTAAGGTTATCAAAGCAAAGTTACAAGTACTACTCTTTATTTGATGAGAAAAAGTTTGATTTAAAAAGCTCACTCAGTGACTCAACACATGTAGAAACTAGTTAATTACTAACTTTATTGCTATCTTGGATGCAACCCCATAACTTTGGCAAACCGAAATTTGGGAATTCCTATGATAAGACAATACTCTTATTTTTCCAGAATTGAGCTGATTTTAAAAATAAATAATTTAGAAAAATAGTTAAATTATATGAAATAAAATTTACTTTTAGATTAGTATGAATAATTCATAGAAGAAGTAGCATTTAAGGTAAATTCCTTTACTAAATTAATAGTTAATTCTGTATACTGATCGAAAGGAATTAAGTTAATGTATTTATATAATTGGTTAAGACTTTATTCTTATAACATCTTCGATAAATCTATGATGACTGAATAAATAGCTGCTAAGTCAGCTTCATGTTTATTTTCAGTGAGCTTCCAAATTTATTCAATGTGTTTAGGTAGTAATGCATTCTCTTCGCTTAAAAATCCTAATATTTCTATTGATCTCTTGAAAATTTCAGGGTGGAAATTCTCTCCCAAAAAAAAATCAAGTAAGTTTTCTTATTCTAAATATTCCTTGAGTTTTGATCTGTCAAAATATTAATAAGGATAAACATCTTTTGAGAAATACTACCTATTTATTAATAAATTAATATTTAAAAAATAAGTTTTATAAAATGTAAAAATAAATTTTTAATTCTGTTAAATCAACTTATAATTGTTAAAGATTAAACTTTTTCACTGTTTCATAGTTTTTTAATTGAATAAATTTGAAACATTTTTAAGATGAAGTTTGGCTAGCTTAATAATAAATTTAAAAATAGATGGATTTTGAAGAAATTATTATTTTTGAATGCTTTTGGATTTACTACTTTGAATTTCATTGAGAAAATCCAATTTTATTCAAATTAAAATTTTATTATTTTTTTGCTTCAAATTTAAAAGGTAACTAACTTTGTCAAAAATTTAACTCATTTGGTAAATTTATAAGAATATAAAGTGAAATGATTGCTATATACTTGTTATTTGCACTGGCTCTGCTTATTATTTCCCTAAATTATAAAACTCCTAAAATTTTTTTTTCCAAAAATGGACACTTAATAAGTTTGATAATGCACTTAATTTCTAATTTCTCTACTTCTTCGTATATTTAACTTCCAAAAATATTAGCAAGACACTCACCTAGCTAATTAATTGTGCTTTTAACCTTAAAAATATCTAAATCTTTTAATTCTTTATCTGAGATCTTATTGAACCTATCAAATATTCTCTATTTAAATATTTTTCGCTTAATTTTTAAATATTTTTTTTGAAAATAATTACTTTTTTTAAGTTATTGGCGAAATGAGTTTGCTTTTTAGATGGCATGTAGATAAGACATCTGACAAATATATCCACTATGCATTTAATTATAGGAATAGGAGTTTAATAGATAACATCTTGGCCCAACTTTGTTTCCCAAGAAATTAAATCGAACAAATTATCAAATCCGAATTGTATTCCAAAATAATTAATAAAGTTCAAAATTTGATCTTATTAAGGTGCTGAGCCCTCTTTGCTTTTTATGGCAAAAGGATCTTGGTGAGTTTAAAACTCAAATCTATTTGACTTTAGATTTTTAAATTGAAGTCATTGTCTGCTAAATTACATTTTGAATTAAATAATTTACTTTGAAGAATTTCATGCATCTTTATTCTCCACCAAACAAAGAATTCATCAAATAGAATATTTCTGGAAATCCACTAACCAAAGCAACTTTTGGGTGTACCATAAAAAGATTTCTATTCAAATTAATTGCTTCTATATACTTAATTATTAATAAAAATAGCATTAAATATAAAACCTTTTATTCAATGTTAAATAAAATTCTAATTTTTTTTGTTTATTTATTAATTTGTTAGTTGTTTGCTTGCTTTCTTTCTTGCTCATTCATTTATTAATAATTTAGGTTAAATTTTTATTTCAAAGATGTATTTAAAAAATAATTTACTGTTGGAAGGGACTATGGAAGTAGTTTAATATACTTTATAAAGACTTTGATATATATTTAAAAGAATTCTATAAACTATTGAATGTCGTTATCCTAGAATGCTTTATTAGTGCTCAAAATATTATCTGCTAAAAAGAAGTATCTCCCTCTGAAGTTCTGAATAAAAGTATTCACGTTTTAAATATTGAAATCATCGTTTTCCAAAATACTCATTTCCTCGATTTACTTTTTAAATTACAAAAAAATAAGTTATAATCATTCTTTTTACTTTTCTTGCATGGCTATCTTGTTATTGACTTAATCTTAAATAAAAACTTGAATGCATGACAAATATCATTTAACTTTTTTAAATTTTTGATAGAGTATTTCTGATAGAATAGCTTTTAATGCTATGGACGCTACCAAAAATTATCTTTAAATTTAAATGCTAATTGGAAGCAATCAAGTTTGTTTTTTAGCACTTTCTCAAAAAAAAATGTGCTTGACTTATAAATAAAATAGTTATTAAATTTTTTATTACTGCATTTGATTCTTCTCTCATTTTTTCGATCGTCAAATCATCTCGCATAGTTTATTTAATAGCTCCTGTATATGGAAAAGTCCACTTCCTAAAAGAATCAATTTTGCGAGAGTTAATAAATATTTTCTAATTATTTTAAAAAATATAACATTATAATTCATTTTTCTTGCTAAAATATATTGGCTTCCATCCTTGCTTACTTAATCCACAATACTAAAATTTCCTTTTACTTTTGGTTTATGCTGATACTAAGTTTAGAAATTTTAGAATATAAACACTTTTAATACCAAAAAATGCGGATTTGAGGTAGAAAAATGCTATAGATTAAGAAGGGATAAGAGCCAAAAAGAAAGAAATCCAAATAATATATATATAAACTGCTGCTTACCTCTATATATTTATCTGACCAACCATCGAAACGGATGTCCATCATACCTTTCTGATCAATGCTAATGATTTTACCAACACACCATTAATTACGACTATCCATCGCATCTATATAAGAATTGACTGTGCAAAACTTCTACAAGGAATAATTCTTTAATTCAGCAAGATATTTTTGCAGATCTTCCAGAATAGGATTCACTTATTATACTTTCTTGTCTGGAGTCTAACTCTAGTTAAGGGGCTAAACACTTGACATTTTTTCGATTTGAACTACTTATTTTCTTTGCTTTTATATTACTAATTATTTATTTGATTTTATCCTTTTGCTTATTAGTGAATTCGAATCTTTCTTTATTTTCCTATTCTGTATTTATTTCTTTATATATATTTTATTAATTATTATTTTTTGTTTTTCATTTCACATTTCATTCCAATCAATCCACATACATGCACATACAATCATGCATTCTTATTCATATTTACTATTCAATTAATTGATCAAGCATTCCATTTCATATTTTCTTTATATTTCACTCAATCCTTTTTCTCATTTCTAATTCTTAATTCAATTATCTATGCTTGATCAAATTTTTTTAATATGTTGATAAATCAATCAATAATACAATTAATATTTGATTGCAAACTTTTCTGCCATGAAGCTTTCATTAATTATCTTACTTTTATTTAAATGCATCATGTATTAATTGAATTTTTATTTATTTAGTTAAATCAAAACAAGTAAAAGGTTTTTATTCTTATAAAATATACAAGATCCATTGCTTGATTGATTCTTCAACCTATTCTTTAATCTATTAATCATATTTCTGCATTATTTTATTTAATCTTTCTTATTTTCTTAGAATCATTAAATTTGATAGAATATGATCAGCTTTTTTTTTAATATATTCAAATTTCTTAGATATGTTTTGTTCTATTAGAATTTTAATCATTTTTATAAAAAAATTTACAAATAAATGATACTAATTTTTATTAATAAAGTAAATAATAGATTTTTTAAATATTCTAAAAAGTTTTTTAAAATCTTTCATGTAATTTTATTAAATTAAAAATTTAAAAAAAAAATAATTTTGTTTTTTGAGAATAAAAAAATAAAAATTTGATATGATTTTATTTACTCTTGGCAAAGACTAATTTAAATTAATTAATTTAGGAATGTAGAATTTTATTTATTTTAATCCAATACAGTTTAATAAAAATTTATTAATGAAATATGAAAAAGTATTTTATTTTTATTTACATTTTTCAAATGATATAAATATACCAATTTCATATTATTGGATTTTCATTTAAGTTAAAAGATTAAATTTAATTATCCCCTTAGCTTTATCATAATATTTATTAAATTTATGAAATAAATAATCTGACTCTATTCCTTTGCAAAACTTTCATTTTAGATTTGAAAGTTTTCCATTTATTTTAAATGAATAAAATAGTTTTTAAATTTAAAAAATGAATATATTTTTTAAAAAATTAATTTGTAAAAGTAAATATGTAATAAATACCATTAAAATCTTCTTATATAATTAAATAAAAATGTTTATTTATTCTATTATTTGATGATATCATTCTTTAAAATATATTATTTATTCTTACAATAAAGATTTATATATAATTATATATTTTATTAAAGATATCTAATTAAATTTAATATAGTATTTAGTAAAGTTATTATGAGTTTTAATATAATTCTCTGGTCAAATTAACTTTTAATAAATATGAACAGTCGCATTTCCAAAGTCCATTTTTCTTTTAAAAAATGAGAGGAGTTACCATGTTTAATTTTAAACAGGTAGTTTTCTTGTAGTAGTTATAAATATGCTATTTTTTTTCATTTTTAGACTTTTTTCATACAATTTTTATAAAAATGGAGGATCATAGCAAGTAGCATTTACAAATACTAAATCAGCATCAGACCAATCAAACTATTTAATATTAAAAATAAATCAATAATTTTAGTAGTCAGTCAAAACTATTAAATTCTTTTTATAGTAATAATAAATAACATTTCATTGAAAAAGTTAAAATACCTGTAAAAAATCTTAAGATTAAAAGTTGATATTTTGAAGATATTAACAACTTCTTGTACCATAAATACCATTTAATTAATTATATAATTCTTATTGATTCTTTTCAATATCTGATTTGACATCATTAGAAATGCTAACCAAACTTTTAAGTAGCTCTATTCCATTTGCTGCTTTAAATTAATGTAATAAGGCAGCAGCTATAGTAGGTTTACCTGATCCAGATCCCAAATCATAAAATATATCTTTATCTTATTCTTATAAAACTCCATATTTATTCTTCAACAAATAAAAAATTTCTCCCAACGATATGAATTCCTAAAATAAAAATATTAGGGTGATTATCATTCACTTCTACTTTGGTAGTTAACAATTAAAAACTCAAAATTAAGCTAATAAATATATGAAATTACAATCTCCCCATAAGTAAACTAACCCCCAAGTTCCAAATCATTATCTTCATCTTCTTTGCTTATTCTCTAAGTAAATTTTTTTTACATATAAAATTATCTTTTTAAAAAATCTTACATTTGAAACCTTAAATGGATATTTTTGGTATATTTATTCAAATACAGTCTATAATTGTTTGAGCTTGTTTTAGTATTCTTCAGGAATTCTAATCAGCTCTTCAAAATTACTCTCTAAAATATTAAAAAAACATTTTAATTGAGATTACAACTATAAAACTCTTAAATACTTAGTTTATTTAAATAAAATTACCTTGCACTTCCAAGGGTTAATTCATTGTTATTAGGCTTTATGAATCTATATTATTTGTTCTTATTGAGAATCACACACTATTTTGTATATTTATCAGATTAATTTTAATTATTGTCAGAAGTATTAATTAAATCACAATTTTCCAAACATTTTAAAAATTTTAGTACAATTTTAACAATTTTATGCTTTATTTGGATGGTAATCTCAGAAATACAATTTTAATCAAATTTTAAATACATTTGTATAAAAAATCAAACATTTGATATAATATACATTTTCTTGGAAATTTACTTTGACGAAATCTAATAAAAAATAATCAGTTTTTTATATACACAGAATATTTAACTATCAAAAATATAAAACATTAATATGAAACAATCACTAACCTGTTAATATATATGTTTATTTTTTTTATTTATTAACTTAATTTTTTTATGCTAATTAATTTTTATGGATGTTTTCATAATTATTTTCTTTCATCTTTTTGTAGAAGTAGCCATATCAAAAACAAAGTTAAAGTATTTTTTAAGAATTATTTTTAAATTATAGTTAAAGTCGTCATCGATGTCTGCATCTTAGTTGCTGACCTCTAATAATAAATTGACAATCTTCCTCAATCTTTCTCCAATCTTTTTAAATAAATTTTAATTAATTTTAAAAATTTGCTCGAATTTATTTCATTTTATTTAAAGATTTTAATTTAATCGTATTATTTAATTAATTACTTCTTTTGGATCTATATCGTGAAGATTAGGTAAAATATAAGAACCAACTATAAATCTAAGAGCTTTAAGCTATCTTTGTTTATCCTCATATGCGTAGCTAAGTAATTTATCATTGAGATGGATGCTATTTACATTCTAAACAACTTAGTTCTATTGACCTCTTTCACTCATCTAAGGAGTGTTATTCTCAGAGAGTTATTGTTTAGAGTTTTTGATTGAATTTTGGGATTAAGATTATTATTACTACTACTATTATTATTACTGTTATTTTAATATTTATTACTCATTATTCTATTTAATTTCAACTAAAACTTTTTCTAACTCTTTCAGATAATTTTCTGTCTCCCTAAATTGTAAATTTTAATTAATTAATTTATTAATTTATTTTTTTTAAATATTACCCAAGGAAAATATCTAAGGATTCCAATGACTAAGTTCTTTTATATCTTTCATAAAGCACTAATAAAACACCACCCTTAGATAGTTTTTCTTATTTGCCTAAGACGGGAATTGCTTCATTTTTACTATTTAAACCTAATAAATAATTATTTTTAAAATATTTAACAAATGATTTTATGATTTTTAAATTACCGCTTTTCCATAAGTAGAATCTGAGATAAAGACGAGAATTGAATTAATCACAAAACTCTGAGAAATCCTTTAGAATATTTGTCAAGTTATCAATTTACTATTTTTAAATTTATGAATTATATCTTTTATTTTTTATCTTAAACAATTTACTTTTTCATTTAAGTTATTTGTAAATTCTTCAATAATGTTTAGAATAAGTTCAACCATATTTTTAAAGATTACACATTAAATAATATTCTTTTAACAGTCTATGCTCACATCATATTTTGTCTATTTTTTAGTAAATTATAAGCTTTTTGAAATAATTTCATGATTTTATTTTACATCTTTATAAATAGGTTTGCTTAGCAACTACTAAATGGGAACATTGAAGTCTTCACTAGCATTCTTAGCTTCAAGCATTTCTATAGGTTTACAATTAAAAGCAAGACCCTATAGGGAGTCAATAATTAGATCCCATTCTTTTTCATTTAACTTCTAGCCGATTCTGCTTAAGAATATCTTTAAGCTGCTTAAACTTATCGATGAAATAATCTTATTTTTTCAAAATTGTATTTAAAATAAAATTTATTAATTAAAATAATTTACTTCTTAATTAGTGGAAATGCTATTATTCATTATAGCTATGAATTCTGTGAGGCAGGGATGCAAAGTATCAAATTATTATATGAAAATGTTCATTAACTCAGTGAAAGCTTTTTAACATGCATTTTTAGTTGCCTTAATGATATCAGTTTGACCAGATTTATTTTTTTAGAAGGTAAATTGCATATCATCAAAAAGAGGTCTTAAAACACCCTTGAAAATAAGATTCCAGAATTCTTGATTAAATGTGTAGCTATATTGTTTAATGGAGTCGAAAAGGTAAGTAACACTTTTAATGATCATTTTAGGTCTATCATCATTGAAGAAACTTGCAAAATTGCTTAAAATTGGAATTGAATATCCTTCAAGTAATCTTTTTGATTCATTAATAATGATGTTTTGCTTGGTGTTTTTAGAGTGTCTACTGCTTGTGTCATCTTCAGCTATTGCTTCAGAGGTCATACTAGCTTCCATTGCAGTAATATTTTTGTTGTGTTATTTCTAATCTTGATCCTTATCCTTATCCTATTAAGTGTTTTCAACTAAATATTATATGCACTTCTTCAAATGATCTAATGCTTTTAAAGCAATCATATCGTTTTTGTATTTAGTTTAGTTAGTAAGAGCATGAATCAAATCACCAAATACATCTAAAGTATTATCAAGGTTCTTTTGATTCATGATTAAATCAGTAATTTAAATAGCTAGATCTAATAATATTTGACTATCTTCTTACAAAGTTAAATTGACAACTCTCAAAATTACTCTATTTTAATTTAAATTTTTTTAGCATTTTCCACAATAAAGATTTAATTTTTATGAATTACTTCCATCCTGATCTTAAATACTAAGCTTTACTCATAGTCATCATGAAAAGACATCTCAAGATAAGTTCTTTGATTTCTAGATTTTATTCTGTTTGAAAAGAAAATAATTACTAAAAAAAATTTGCTAAAATCAAAATTTACATGGATTTCTCTAGTAAATATATTCAAAAGGTGAAAGGAAATCTTTTTAGAATTAGTAATGAGCAAGTTCAGTTTTCTAGATAAATATTTTTTTTTTAATATTAACAAATATTATGATAGAAAGAATTAAATATTACTTCTAAGAATTTAACTGCTAACTACTTTAATGAGTCTATAGCTAAACAACTTACTCTTATGTTATTATGGCAACCAACATTGTTATAATGTACTTTTAAGATATCCCAAATTTTATTCCAAATAATACGGACTCTTGACATATTGAATTCTGTAACTTCACCTATTCTTTAAATGCAGAAAATTCTTGGATTATGAATGTTCTCTAACTCTTCTTTGCTCAATTCACACAAACATCTAATGAATTCGACAATAGTTTCGGCATCAAATTAATTTGACAAATGGAATATCTATTTAAAAATAAAATTAACTAACAAATTATAAAACAAATAAAATCTACCTTATCGATCTCAGACATATCGATATATTTCATAATAACCTAGCTGTTATATTTGTCGATTTCATCTTAATGCATGTTGTTATTATCTTGGAAGTAAGTGTCATTGTTTAATAAATCAATATCTCTTCTCAAATTTTATGAAATCAAATAGTAATTATCAAGTTTACTAACACATTCAAGTAATATCTTCCAAGATCTTCCTAAGTAATTACGGCATTAAGTGCATATTTCTAGCATTATTTTAATAGCTTATACATTCTTTTAGCGGATAAGCTTTTGAGGAGTGAGTAAACCAGTCAGTCTGCATAACTCGAATACGAAAGTTTCTCTTTCAGTTAGCATGCCAAACTAGCCAAGTAATTTAATGCTGTTTTTAAATCCAGTGAGGACTTTGGCAATTAGCTCAAGATTTTCTCTTTCTTTTTCTTGTTCAATCATTGTGGCTTAGCTCAAAGTTGCAAAGACAGGGCTCCATACTATTTACAAAAGAGATAGTATATAATCTTTAGTAAAAACTTGAATATATTTCTCATTTTCTTTTCTTTGTATTTTCATTTATCCCTTTTCAAACATTTGTTCAGTTTCCTTTAAAAACATTTCATGCTTTCTGCTTACACTTGAAGTCAAAGCATCTTCGAATGCTTTTTTAGAAGCCTCTAAATGATGGATACCTAAAGGATTTTTCTTGACATCGTTATACATATTAACCACCATTTACTCAGGTAAATCATTTCCATCATCAATACCTAATAAAAAAAATTTTTTTAATTTAAGGTTTTTTTCAAATTAAAATTTTGAATTAGATTTTTCTATTTAAAAATAAATTACCTTTAACAAGCTTGATGAATTAAGGCAGAGTCATTCTTTCTTTTTCTTAAACTTAGGCACTGTGAGATGATGTGTGAAGCATCATAAGAGCATATGAAAGTGTATATGAAGTTGTTGCATTTTTGTAGCATTCTGGATTATCTAAAGAGTACTTTTCACCAAATTTTTCTAAGATTCTATCAACTTATTCACCTTCTCCTGGAAGTTAGAAGTATGTAAGATATTTTCTTAAAGAATTAACAAGATCTAAGTTTTCAAAATTGAGATATTCAATAAACTCAGCAAGAATTCTTTTGTTGAAATCCTCATGAGATCCAAATATTTCACCTTTATTTAAAAATAAGCAATTATTAAAATTTAAAAAGTAAATCTTGATTTACCTATTTTCTCATGATTAATTTAATTATTAAACTTAAAGAATAATTCTGCTAAATGCTTAGGATTTCCCTCTTCAATTAACCCATGTTATATGAAGTGTCTTATACCAACTTTTGGCTTAAAGTTAAATTTAGATATACCTTTTTAGAACTCTAATTTCATTTATCTTTCTCTTTCTATAGGATCCTTAATTTCGTCTTGATTATTTACTTTTGATATATTGTTATCATTTTCTGTTTATAGATTCTACTCTTCTTTACTTAGTATCTCGTTCTTGGAAACAACTTGATTTTCTTGAGCATCACAAATCATAACAAAGTCATTAATGCTTTACATCAATTACACAATGCATTCCAAAGATAGATTCTTTAATTCTAAAGCCTACTCAGGCTAAATTAAACTCTAAAATTCAGCTTTTTAATATTTTCCCTAAGAAATTTTTGTGAGCAAAGCTTTTATTAATATTTTTAAAAGATTTATAAAAAATTAAAGCATAACTTTAAAGTCAACTATTTTAAGCTTAAAAATAATAGTAAAAATGTTAAGAAATTACTTATTAATTGTTCAATAGTATTATTTTGATTCATGGAACAATCATAGTTAACAAACATTTCAATTACTGCTCTAGGAATAGAAAATATTTTATTAAAAACTTTCAAGCAGTAAACTCTGTTATAAAAGTTGCTATTTGTGCTTTCTAATATTTTTACAAAGATGTTTTCAATAAACACTGATATTTCTGTTTTTAAATTTTCTCTAAAGTTGTCAATTAAATTAGCAACAATACTGAAACTAAGGCCATAAATAGACTTTTCAGTGCTCAAACAATTTTAAAGCAAAGAAGGTACTAACTTGTCCTAGACAGCTTGAACAAATTCTTTTCTTGAAAGGAACACAGATCCAGCTTAGTCCATGACTTTTAAAATAAGCTCTAAAATAATAACTTTTTATCTCAATTAGTTAGCATTTAAATTACTTTTAAAATTATTTAAAAAATTATTAAATATTTGTTTTAAAAATTAATTAAACTCAATAAATCGAATGTTTATTTTTTCAATTTGTTTTAAAATTTGGCTTTCATTTAAAATAAAATATTCAAAGTGGAAAATTAGAAAACATTTTTTTTTTCCAATTTCATTTATATATATCTTTATTCGCTTCAGTTATAAACAGATAAATAAAATAATAATTTCTAAGATGCTCAAATTACTTGTTAGGGTCTTCTTGAGAAAGTTTACATAAAAATTAAAAAACTGTGAGTGCATCTATAATGTATTGATTAGCTGCTACTTCTTAACCCTTGAAACAAAGTCTTGCAATTCTGGCAACTTCCTCCATATGCTATTTCTTACATTCCTTAGAGCAAATGGGAACTCTTGTATCCTTGCAAAAGTTTGAAGCTTCATTTCTACATACGAAGCACCTTTAAATTAATTTAACAAAAATTATTTAAAAATTTTATTATTAAAAATGAAAATAAATTTAATATTTTATTAGTTAGTTTTGTTGATGTTTAATCAAATTTGATTTTTTAAAATCTTACCAACCAAACTTGCCTGCATCAATTTCTTTTTCATTTTTAATACTTGCAATAGTAGTCTTTTTGTATTAAGGAGTATCTACATCTTGCATATTAGGAACTGACTTATGAGGAATCAAATTAACTTCGGCCTACTTCTGGGCTTCATTTTCAGGCTAGTTCATGTACTTTCTTTGGATTTTCTTAATTTTATCTTCATAAATACATACATCATCAACCAAGTTAGTTACTACTTTAGAGACATAGTTAGATATAATTGATTTTTACTAATCTTCATCTATTTAAATCACCATTTAATTCATTAATTCGTTATTTGATGTGAGAGGATCTATTTGTATAGAATTCTACTACTACTATTATTATGCTTAAGCCTCTTAATTTTAAATCAAATAAACACTTTGATCAACATTCAAAAGAGTGTTGCTGGAATTATTTTAGTATCTTAAATTTGAACTAGAATTTGGATTAAACACAGGACCTATTTGCTTTTTATTTTAGTAAATTTGAGTCTCTTCTTAAGACAGAAGAGTATTCTTTTCCATTCTTTTAAAAGTTTCCAATATTATTTGTGTGAATGCGTGCTTAGAAGGATCTTAAATCTATGGCTGCTTGGATGCTGTTAATAAATAAATTTCATTGAGAATAATTTTCTAATAAATCATATTTATTTACTGCAATGGATAACTATCACAGTTCTCATTATCTTCTCTAAGTTTTATCCATGGATCTATTTTTAGATAATTAATTTTGAACTCTTTATCTTAAACTTTATGAATATTTTCAAAACAGAATGCAATTTTTAAATTACTTAACAAATAGAGCTTGTTGCGATAGTTAACAGTGAGCGAATTATTTGCAAATGTACATTTTCGTCTTTTAGATTGACACAATCGCATATTGAATCAATAACTTAATCAATTAACTTTCTGTTTGGATCAATTTGAGCTTTTTTCTCGCCATCTATTGATAGTTTATCCTAAGTATAGTCATAACAGTTTCCATCCATAAATCTATAAGCTATCAATTTCTATTTAAATAAAGAGTAAAATAATCTCACTTTAAAGTTTTTACAAATTTCTTTTTTTTTATATTATTTTTTTTAATCCTTAAAATCTAATTTATTTATTCCTATTGAATTAAAATTTGGCACCCATAATATTGGATTAAGATCATTAATACCTTGCAAATAACTATGAAACATTTAAATATTTATTACAGGCTTATTTCTTCCAAAATAATTTGGTTATTTTTAGAAATTTTGGATGTAGTTAATGCTCTAATAGAAAATGTATTGATAAAATGCTTACTTCTATGTAATGAATGCATGACTAACACAAACGAGGAATATGACTACCTATTGCCATGCTAAATATAATAAAGTACTTGTTACCATTGATTGCTTTTTTATCTTTCTCATTCATTACTTCCTCTAATATTATAAGCAAATTTACGTTAAATTCTAAATAACTTCATTTTTAAATCTGATTTTATTTGCAAATTATTGTTAATTGATTAATGGTAAAAATTCCTAGCTTTGAAATTCGCTTTTCTAATTACCTTATGTTTTTTATACAAGCTCTCTGAATTCTTTATACTTCTTAGGTAAATGTTTAAGGATGTCTGTAAACGCTTCCCCTAAAATAGTTTTAAAGGTCTATAGACTATCTGCATACTATTCCATTTCTAAGATACCAACTATTTTGTTGCTTATTATAAATAAATTAAAAAATCAAATATTCAATTTTTATCTTGTAAATTATTAATTAATTTATTTACAATTTGTAAACAATATCAAAAAACAAACAATTAAATGTCAATACTTCTATTTTTATTTATTTATGAATTAATTTATTACTTTCATATTTTTATTTATTTTTACTTTCTAAAGTAACAAATCTAAGAGAAAGAAAGACAGACAACAGGCTGAGAAACTCATAGAGCTACAAATATGCAGATTAATTATCAAAGGATATTTACTAGCTATTTTAACTTTAATATTAACAGATTTGATAAGCCTAATAAATTGAATAAAGTTGCCAAAAGAATCTATTCGTTTCATTTGATATCTGCACTAATTTATGTGTTAAAATTGTCAAATTCAAAGTAAATATTTTTCATAATTATTAATTGCTAACAACTATCTAATCCAAATTGATTTTAAATTAAAATTAATAGAATTTATTATCCTCAAATTATTTTCTGACAAGGAAATTTAAAAATGAATTCTGATTATTAAATTTTTTAAATTCATTTTTAAATCAACCTTTTAAATATTAACAAAAAATCCTTAACCTATGTAATTTTTAAGTTGAAAATTAACTTTTTCGAAAGATAGATTTTTTTAATATTTTAAACATAAATAATAGAAAGCTTATAAAAGGCTTAAAGTTCAAAAGATAAATTTTATGTAGATAAAGCAAAGAATGAAATATCTATTTTTATCCTAATTTAACCTCAAATATGAATGCTGATATAAAATTTTTAGCCATATAATCATTTAAAATTTTATTTTTTTTAAATTTATTTTAATTTTATGTTTTTTTTTTTATTTTATAATTTTTTACAACAAAAAAAGAGTTAAAGCTTAAAACCATTTAGTTTTACATCTAAAATATTTTTTGTTCATGGAAATTATTTGTTTTTACTAAAAAGGATTTAGAATTTTACTACTAATTCGATTATAAATAAGTTTAAATGCTTATATTCAATTAACAGATTAAAAAATATTAATGAAATACATTAAAACAATATCATAATTTTAAAATATCTAAATTAATTTGTATAACAGAAAATTATGATAAAATGAATGAAATTAATATTATTTATTCATAATTTATCGTATCTTTATGATTAATGATAAGTTTATATTCTTGGAATTTCTTCAAATCTCTTCAAAAAAGGATCAAAACCAAAGGCAAATTATTTATATTCTTGTGGATATGTCTTTTTGAAATAGTTTAATGTTGTGTAGGCATAAATATCTGCTAAAGTTAATTTCTTAAAGAATTAAGTTTAGCTTCCGAGCACCTTTTAGAGCTATTTAATTTTAGGAAGAATCTAAGTATTTAATTAGTTCTTTTTTTCTTCATCCTTCTAAAGTGTTGATGAAAATATTTTTGATGTTAGTTCATCACATACAAATCTAATATTATCTACTCTGTA